>CAESWR010001925.1:21153-34088 GCA_903171835.1 Mullus surmuletus
TAATTTGATGATGTGATGGTTTATGTATTTATTTATTTCAGTTTTGAACTCAATTTCTTGTTATTTGTTGACTTTGATACAGACAAGATGATATCTGACATATCGAAACTGTCAGGAATTTAGTTGGGTTCGTTTTACTTGTAAACAATGAAAAGAAAAAACAGCATTTGTATTTGTTTGTGTCTGTCCAATGTGGCCGCACCTTTTGAAACACAATTTTTCCACAAATATTCATGATAATATATGAGATTGTGTAACATTTTCAGGTTGTCCGAAAACTTATTTCCACCACCATCTAACTGTTATTTATGATTTTTGTTTCTAACTTTTCATCAATATTTATTCCCACATTCAGTAATAAGTGACAATTTGACACATTTATCATATAATTATGGATTTTAACACACCTGCTGCCAAAATGACACAGCTGTGAAAAGCAAATCAAACTATGCCACTAGAGTGCAGTGGAGCCACAGAAGCTTTTCACACGTACAAGGCAGCTCCTCTTTTATTCCCTTGCAACTTTGGTGATCATTTCCTGCTGGGGTAGCAAAATTCCAGGAATTTTCAGGAATTTCTATGAACTGCATTTACCTGGTCACGCACGTCTATAAATATGATACAATTTGGGTTGTCATAAGGAGACATGCGTGCAAACAAATCTAATGCAATATTTTAAAATGACATTATTAATGAATTTTCAGGGAATTCTGGGGAATCTTCCCTAACTGAGTCTACCTGTCATGAAGCAAACATACATGCAAATATGCCTGATACAACATTTATAAATAACACATCGGTTTTTAGAACTGTAGAACTTTAATTTCACAGAACAACAAAAAGAAATGATGAAAGATAAAATAAGGTTCAGGTATTTCCAATAGTGGAGACATATTCCTGATGTCCCCTCAGTCCCCTCCAAATATTTAGTTGAGCTTCTCTTCAGGCCATGGTTGCTACTCATCAACGACCTGGACCTCATCGTCTCCAATGGCAACAAAACCTACTGGAAATTTTCCATCCCTTTGCAACCCTATTTACAGCTAACAATATTTGTTTTTCTCTCTGCAGGAGAGGTTCAGCTACGTGTGCCCGGACCTCGTCAAGGAGTTCAACAAGTACGACACAGACGGCTCCAAGTGGATCAAGCAGTACACGGGGGTCAACGCCATCACCAAGAAGGAGTTCAATATCGACGTGGGCTACGAGCGCTTCCTTGGGCCTGAGATCTTCTTCCATCCCGAGGTGCACCACGTCTGCACTCAAAATCACAATCTCAATTAAGCTCCGCTGAAACATTCGGTTGACCTTTTCCTTTGTTTTTATTTTTATTTTTATTTTTTTCCAATAGTTCGCCAACCCAGACTTCACCCAGCCCATCTCAGAGGTGGTGGACGAGGTGATCCAGAACTGCCCCATCGATGTCAGGCGTCCTCTCTACAAGGTGGCTCTTCTTCTCTGGGAGTTTTGGTGTTTAATCTCATCTTTCCAGCGTGTGTGGCTAACATTTCTGTGTGTGTGTATTACAGAACATCGTGCTGTCGGGAGGCTCCACCATGTTCAGGGACTTTGGCCGACGCCTGCAGAGGGACCTGAAGAGGACCGTGGACGCACGGCTGAAGATCAGCGAAGAGCTGAGCGGCGGCAAGTTGAAGGTGGGGAGCGAAAACACACATATAGGAGAACGTAAAGAGTAGCAGCGTTTGACATTGTGATAATTTTGCATTTCGGCTGCATCCGCATTGGATTAATATTAGGTGTCGTCAGAAAGCTGCTCATCTTCGAGAGATTTATCTACTTCTTTTTTCTGCAGCCCAAACCCATTGACGTACAGGTCATCACCCACCACATGCAGAGGTATGCTGTCTGGTTTGGAGGATCCATGCTGGCTTCCACTGTGAGTATCCAAGTCATATTTCACATTTTGGTAGAGAAAATTTGAGGGTTTTTTTGCCCTTGCATGGTATAAAGTGATCAGTGTTGGATGTGTGAACTGATTCTAACTAGAGTACTGTGTGTATGTGCTCATATTGAAGTGTGTGAATTTAGAAAATCAATGGTGCAAGGGCAGTATGAAGATAACTTGACCAAAAATATGATTTTGGTTGGTGATTGGTCAGAAAATGTTCTTTTATTTTCAATTTATTTTATTTTATTATATCGCCCGTTTTCAACAAATGTAGTCATGTTCTCCTCACAGCTCCATCATTTGTGTCCACTCTAAAACGGAGCTCAGGCAAATGTTGCACAAATGAGAAGGTACAAAAAAAAGAGTAATATTCTCAGCTTTAAAACCAGTTTAATAATAGATCTGGACCTGAGAAAACTCCCCAAAAAACAAGAAAACAAAACAACCCCATTCCAGAACTGTTAAAATCACTATTTGGCCTGCAAAATCTTTGCAAAAAATGTTTTCTTTCTTTTTTTACTGCTTCTATCCAAACTGACTTGATCCATTTCAAATTAACAAAAAACATCTAATTCAAATACAAATTCTTCACCATACACATTCAAGGTTTCAAGGGAGATTTAATGGTACCTGAACACACACACAGACAAGTGAAGAAATGTCCCCATACAACTTTTTCACTTCCGATACCAATATTGCAGCCTTGAGTATTGGCTGATGCCGATATCAATCTGATACGGTATCAGCACGAATCGTACATCCTTTTATGACTTATTTTGTAGTATGGAATGTTAGAAAAGGCTTGAGTAAGTGATATTACTCACAGAGAACAATAGTCAGCAACAGTAGTTATGAAAAAAACTGACCCATTTATTATTAACCAATGGCTTACATACATTTGAACCTTAAACATAAGAATATTCTACATAGAAGAACTAGAGCGGTGTCTGGAATGGACTGCTTGGATCAGAGTGCTTATGTCTGAGATGTTAGATGCAGGCGATATAATCCCATACTTTTTGTACTGATATTGGACCAATATCAATATTGGATCCTAACAATGTCATACTGATTTTTGAGCAAAGAGCAACATCACTAACACAACTTTGTCCCGGCAGCCCGAGTTCTACCAAGTGTGCCACACCAAGAAGGACTACGAGGAGATCGGGCCCAGCATCTGCCGCCACAATCCCGTGTTCGGAGTCATGTCTTAGGGCTTTTTCGGATCCAGCGGAGGCACCGAGGAAGAGGGAGGAAAAATAAAAGTAAATAAATAAAGAGAAAAAAAAAAAATCAAAGGAGAGAGATGCAGAAGAAAAAGGAAAAAAAGAAAAGCGCCGCAAGACCTCAAACGCTGTGGAGGAAGCCCCACGAGCCTTTGCACAGATGCTCCGACAGACCTGTTGATTGGGATAGAGCGACAGTGGACCAAACAAACTGCCAAAACAGTGGCAAACTCCTCACCGATTCAAGAGGAAAGAGAGGTGACTCAGCCCAAAGGATCCTCCCATAAAAATGTTTACTGCAAGTAGGTTAATAATAGGTGACAAATCTTTAATTTCTGCGTGCCTGGTATATGTACTTATATTCTCACAGGGTTGTAATATGTATTTAATCAACATGAGTCCTGTATAAATGCACTTCTGTGTATATGGTTCGGGTTGTCGCTATGTTATACGCGCAAAAAAACCAACAAAGAAAAAAAAAGTCAAAGCAGCAGGACACACCTAGCTAGGTCATTTTCTACCGGACGTCATCATCCAACACCTTTTTGGGGGTGCGAACAAATCCACGTTGTTATAAGGAAAAAAACAAACACCTGATACGATCATTCCTTTTTTTTTTTTTTCTCATTTGTGAGATGTCCTTCGGGACAGAGGAGGAAAAAACATTTGAATTTAGATAATTCAATAAATCAGGTTCGAAATCTGTTCAAATTTTTTTTTTTTGGGATTTGTTGGGGGAGGGCTTCAGCGTTATGACTAATCACCTTTCCTCTTTTTTATTTTTTTTTATTACCCTTTTATTTGTATTAATCACCTCTTGAACAACCTACCATGACAAAAACGGAGAAAAAAAAAGTTGTATTAATATATGAACATGCAGTTTGAACGACTGTTGTTGGACCATCACTGTTGCCTAGATCTCAGTTATACTGGATAGCCTTGTACTGTACCAAAATCTGGATTTCACTGCTGGCATTCCAATAAATGCCAAGGAGATATTTCAACTTGTGTCATTTCTGCTTTTGTGTTTCTTTGAACAGAGTATCCGCGTGGTCTTGAAAAGTAGTAAAAGTTTATAAATCAATTTTGGGTGAAATTTAAAAAATCTTTTCACCACTGTATGAGGTCTTTAAAAGAACTTTCTCAATCATCCCCTCCCTAAAATCTGATGTAAAAAAATAACATATATTAGTACATATATTAGTATTTATTTAAATTAGTTAATCTTTTTGATCAACTTCAGACTGAAATTGTATATCTAATGTTAATTGTTTGGGGGGATTTTAACCCTCTAAATGCCAGTTTGATTACGTAACTCAAGAGTATTTAATGAAAAAACATACAAAAACTGAAATGATTTCCATTTAATGCAATTCAAGAAAAATGTAATTATTATTAGAGCCTCAGTTGGGTCAATGATTAGAAGCAACATTGACTTTGAGTTAGAATTTCTTTTTTTTATAGTAACATCTCTTATTCCTGGGCCAAAAAGCGTCTCCTTCCAAGAGTGTACTGTAAAATAACTATTCATATTTTTTTTCCAAGTAGTCTTGTTAAGGAGCTTCAGCCTGAAAGACGCATATCAAATAGGTTTTAGGGATTTTGACCCTAAATGGTCAAAAAGTGTCTGGACAAAAATGTCCCCAGGAACTCTTAAAGGTTATATTTTCAAAGGCATTTTTCTGAATTAAAGTCCAAAAAACAGTGTCAAGTCTGTGCTCATTTGTTTATTATGGCTCCGCCAGAACGTCTCCTTGGTGAAAATGATGAATGATTTGAATTCTGTTGTATGATAGTGGTCTAAAAATCTTTTTCATAAATAAAACTATCAAGTTAAAGGTGTCATTATTTAGTCGAAGTGGCGGTGAGGTATTAAAAAATATCGAGAAGGTCTTAATAAAGATGTGTTGAAATTATTCCTGTATATACCCTGTTCTAATTTAGGAAAAGAAAAAAAAAAAGCTCCACCCTTTCATCCGGCCCATCTTCTGTGGAAAGCCTATTTTTGTAACGGTAACTGTACCCCCCATCCAGTGACGCCTGTGTTTATTTTGGTGCGGAATCCAGCCGTCTCCATGCCGGATGGCGACTTATTTGTCATAATGCAAACCAGAGGACGTCAGATGAAATGTTTTGGGGGTCAAAAGGTCGAATGGTGAGCGGACGATGTCTCCCGCCGACAGACTGAAGGTTCTCCACTTTCTCGCTTTGTTCTTCGGGGCGATCGGGTTTCTGTCCACGCTGCTGTGGTGCGGGACGGAGTACTGGCTGCTGGCCGCTGAGACATGCCGGGATTGGCGGGCCGGGGGGAGCGAGGTATTCGAAAGCAAAAAAAAAAAAAAGCTGCAAAAATATTTCCTCTTGTTGATGCTGACTATTATTGTGCTTGAAATGTGGATTACGAGCTTCATGTTGACAGAAAAGATTCAAAACATCACTGAAGGACTGTAATTTTAGGCTGAAATGCGAACACAAGGGAGTTGTTTACCCCCAATCTTTTTTGCTAGCTGTTGACTTTACAGCCGCAGACTGCACACAATGAATTGACAAGGCCTCCGACGTGCCTGAAACATGCATTTTTGAAATTGGCCAGAAGGGGGCGACATTTGTTTGCACAGAAGTTGCTGCTGTGCTCCAACTCACAACCAAAGTCAGTAGATTTAATAGTATACGCTCATTGTGTGTTGCTCCTAGTAGCATAATGTTTTCCAAAATTGCAGCCTGGAATTTGTTTTCCCTATATATGTTTTTTTAAAGGGACCGGTCTGTGGCCAATCCGATGTCATCAAAGAAACACCATCGCAAACACAATAGAAAGAAAGTTTTCTTTTTCGTTGAAATCAATTTGACAGCTAAATAGCCACTGCATTATTTTCCATTGAAGCAGCACAATGCGACACACCAACAAAGGTATTTTTGGTGTATTTTCTGGAGAATAGGTGTTTGTCTCTGCATTAAAAGCCAGAGTCCATGTTTCTTGGTGCACAGGCAGATATTTCCACTCACTTTTTTGTTTCTCTACCAAAATCAGATGTGAATTTGTCAGGTGAATGTGGCTTCTAAGTCGACAGAAATAAGATGAAGACAAAGAAATAATACAATGATTTGAAGTGATTGGTAACTGTAGTCTAAAACAGTGGTTCTCATTTTATTTTCATCGACCTTTGCAATTACACCACGGCCCACTAATGGTCCACAGACCCCAGGTTGAGAACTACTGGTCTAAAAGCCACCGCTCTGTCTGGAATGGATTCTAAATCTTCCAAATCCACTACTCAGTCCCCACAGTCCCAGACCCAGATGAGACCCAGTAGAAGCGTCTGAGACTAAACTAAGACTTTCAAAAAGTGGTTTTGAGACCGAAACTAAACTTCAAATACTGTCGATCGGAGGGCAATTTGGTGCGATCAGGACCTCAGATCTTCACCCTCTTTGGTGTCTGTGTCTAGGCGGGGGACCCTGTGAGGATCTTCCACGAGGGTCTGTTTTGGCGATGCTCCTTCTCGGCTGCGACTCACGAGTTCTCCATGTTGGATCTCTGGATCTGTAAGAACCTTCTTAGTAGGGGTGTGCATCTGACAATCCCATATGTATCTCTGTACGTGAGGTACGATGCGATTCAGGGAAGATATATTTCAAATTGGAAAGGTTCGGTTCAATTCAGTAGGATTTTGATACAATTCAGTTCACTTCAATGGGGTATAAAACAATATGATAGTTACTTGTTTAATGAAGACCATTATTTTACAATAATAACTAACACGAGTTAATACTATACATGTGGTGCTTGCATTCAAATGGATTTATGGAATACTAGAGAACAAATACCAAACCGATTCACAACTTTGTAATCGAGCCATTGGCTGGCTCATACTAAAAATCGACCGATTCAGGGGTCCGTGTCACATTGTTTGAGTCTAAACCGGACAGACAATTCACTTATTTTTTACACCCCTAATGCTTAGACGCTTCAGAATCCGAATCCGTTTCAGTCATATCAGAACTGCTTCCCCCCCCTTTTCAGCCAATCAGCCACCTTCAAAGCTCTGCCAGTCCGCCTTCCTCTTCCCGTTTCCTGCCTTCGAGGGGGTCGGACCCAACAAACCCTATGAAGCCTCCTCTGCAATTGGTAATCACGTTGTTTATGTATATTTCAATAGACGAATGGTCACCTGAGCGTCGTCTTCTCTCAGTTTTTAGGACCTTCTGGAGCATCTTCCTGGTGGCAGGGGTCATGGGTGTCACCGTCGGTGGGTTCACAGTCATCTGCGCCGGCCCACTGACCAATCACACACTCTTTAAAGTGGGCGGGGCCCTCCAGCTGAGTGGCGGTAAGGCTGCGTCGTCAGCTGGTTTTACACAAATAAATAGAAAGAAATATAAATATAATTTTTGGGAAATTATCTGGAAAAATCAAAATCCAATGATGAAGCGACAATATTCATTTGGACACATTTTAATGAGCTTTCAGTCACTAAAGAAGAGAAAGGACCCCAAAAAATCCCCCAAATTTTTGATATCTCTGAACAAGGCTTTTTTTTCCAGAAAAGCCTTGGAGGCATTTTGTTCAGAGACGTCAAAAAAATGTGGATTTTTGTTGAGTTTGGAACTCAACAAAGAGGGATCACCTGCAAAAACAGCCAACAACGTATCGACCTCAAAGTGTCGAAATGTCGAGTCCGGAATCAAATTCTTGCCCAGCGGCTCTATTTGCAAAAGTCCTCTGCCAAGATGTTGTGAGTTCCAATCCCCCCGCTGTGTTTTCTTGACCTCTGATATGTATTTATTCAAATGTGGAAAATATTGTGGACACGGTGATCTTTGTTCAAACACACGGTGAGGTGTGAGGAGTCGCGTTTGTGTGAGGTTACTTATTGATTTAATCATGATCATGATCCCCACATCACGTATAGTGTTGGTTTTACATGTTTTATTTTATGTTTTATTTTGTATATGTATATGTATATGTCTATTTATAGGTCAGTATAAAAAACTGGTTACTGTTCAGAATTTTTAAAAACATTTTTTTTCATTCAGCAGAATTATTGACATATTTTATTATTTTAATTATTATTTATTTCATTTTTATAATATAATAATAATATAATAGTGTTTATTATACTACAAATTGCAATGTTCCAGCAGCATACTGTACATACAGAAAGAAAGCAGTAAATACATGGAAAGAAAAGGAATTGCAAGTGAAGGAATAAACACTATGTTAGTATAACACTTTAAAACATAACATTGTCAAATCAAAAAAAACAACAACTTTTTTTAGATCTTTTTTTTAAAAATATCTGGCTACCAAATTAATTTTCATTATTATGAAAATAAATGTTAACAGTAGTTAAAGATGAATGAGTAAGGGTAGTTTAATGCCAATCTTCTCCACTTTTTTTCTGCATTCTTGAGACTATATACTTATTTATGTTGATTTATTTCTCACTAACTATGACATATATCTTTATCAATCCCTTTTTGGGGTGCGACTCGAGGCAGGGGTCAGGGATTAACTGTGACCCTAATGATCATCAGGTGGTTGCAGCTTTTCAAAACCTTTTATGATTTCAGTTTCACTGACGAGTGAGAGCTCTTCGGTTTTCCTTTCCCCCTTCGTGTTCGAAAGGTGCTTTAGGAGAGTTGGCTGTCTCCTGCGCCCTCCTCCCAGCTCTTGGCTTAATTCTCTGCCCCCCCCTCCTCCATCACCACCCCAGTTTTTCCCTCACAGTTTTAGAGCCGGGTGGGAAGATTTCCCAGAGTTTCTATTCTATAGGTCGCTGATGGGTGGAAACTTTCTCAACAAGGACAACAAAGTCGACTGTAATCTCTTTTTTTGGAGAGACTTAAAGCTCGGGCCCTGCTAACCTATCAGCCTTAATCAATATCTGCGGTCTCGGCAGATCTCAGCATCTGCTGCGTTATCCCTGCCAGAGTAGTTGAGTGGGTTTGCTGTCTCCGACCATAAATCACACGTACTGCTTAATATCCACAGAGAGCCTTATTTTGCGATACATTGGCTCTCCAGTCGTCTCTGCGGACACGCGGCCAAGCCAGACTCACTCGAGGTCCAAGCGTGAGCCAGAGAAGGGTCGCCTCTGATGGGACCCGGGTTCGGGAGAGACGTTCAACGGCTTAAAAGCTGATATTCTGGGGCTCTGTAAACAAGTTAGCTGTTAAAGTTGGCTGGCGTTGACTTTCTTGTCCCGTGTACAAAACAGCTGGAGGAGCCTCTCGTGACATCCTGCTCAGCTGAGAAAAAATGGGAGAGACATCTGTGAGTAGAGGAGAAGTTCAACAAAGCTACAATAAAGAGGAAGTTTAAGAGAGAGGAAGAGAAGTTTAGAAGTTGAAGAGGATACGCATGGATTTTTTTCACATGGATCACATTCAATTAAAAGTTCTTTATTTTGCACCAATTCAAACAGCTGTTGTCAATGGGATGATGCTGATATCATCCCTCTTGGTACCAGCATCATTTCTCTTGGTACCAGCATCATTTCTCTTGGTACCAGCATCATCCCTCTTGGTACCAGCATCGTCCCTGCATGGTATACCAGCATCATCTCTCTTGGTACCAGCATCATCCCTCTTAGTACCAGCATCATCCCTCCTTGTACCGGTATCATCCCTGCATGGTACACCAGCATCATCCCTCTTGGTACCAGCATCATCCCTCTTGGTACCAGTATCGTCCCTGCATGGTATACCAGCATCATCTCTCTTGGTACTAGCATCATCCCTCCTTGTACCGGTATCATCCCTGCATGGTACACCAGCATCATCTCTCTTGGTACCAGCATCATCCCTCCTGGTACCAGCATCATCCCTCCTGGTACCAGCATCGTCCCTGCATGGTATACTAGCATCATCCCTCTTGGTACCACCATCATCCTTCATGACACAAGCATCATTCCTCTTGGTGCCAGTAGTCCTTCATGGCATCAACATCATCCCTGCATGGTACCAGGGATGATGCTGGTATTTACCATGCAATTACTAGGCATTTCCCAGGCTGTATTACAAAATGTTTCTAACTCTTTTAGAGCCGGTATCATAAAAGGTACGCAGAGGGGGCTCAGTGCAAGAAAGAGGCACCTTACAGCCCCCCACCCCCCCCTGCCCACATACTCAGCACCTCTCACTCAGAAATGTCACTTTTCAACTTCAAGGTGAAATCGGGCGTTCTGATTGGTTATATCAGGGGTCGGGAACCTTTTTGGCTGAGAGAGCCTTGAAAGCCACATATTTTTAAATACATTTCTGTGAGAGCCATATCATATTTTTTTGTATTTTTATTTATTTTTGAAGTAAGACCAACAATTTTAGAGTATAATAAGTCTCTAAATGTATTCTTTATATTATAAAGAATACATTTAGAGACCATGCTGAAATGTCCGATATTCTTCACCTTTTTTTCTTTTCTCCATCTTCTTCATCAAAAGGGTTTGCTCTGCATAAAATAGCTCGCTGACTTTTTTGATTAAATGGAGGGAAGTTTAGTTCTCGACCTCACGACTCCTGTAGGCGACTGCATTATCCAATAAAAAGGTTTTGGTGTCGGACCCTCCTGGACCCCAAAGGTCAGCTGGGATTGGCTTCAGCCACCTGCAACCCTGAACAGCTGTGGTAGAAAATGGATGGATGGATTAAAATCAGTGACAATAATTTATATTTTGAACGTTATTTCTAACACTGTGATTTCTGTAATGTTTTACTTTAAATTTCAGCGTAATTATTCATTACTTATCATGTTAAGAAACGTCAGCTAAGACTTATCTGCGAGCCGGATGCAGCCACATCTGGCTCGCGAGCCATAGGTTCCCGACCCCTGGGCTACATGATGGTCACTTTAGGTACCAGCATCAGTTCTGCATCATCCCTGCATGGTACCAGGGAAGATGCTGGTACTTACCATGCAAATTGCTTGGTACTTACCGAGCTGAGTTTATAAAATGTTACTGACTGTCACACAAAACATTTTCCAACTTCAAGATGACATCAGGCTTTATGACTGGATACACAGCTGTCGCTCCTCTGATTGGTTGCAGCCAGGTTGGCTGTGAAAATGTAAAAGTAGGTGAAGATCTGAAACTTTTTGTGAGCATGTGGGTGTCGAACATCCCAAAATAAAAACAGATTGTGATTCTATACACGGGTAAGAACACTGTTTTCATTATCAGCGTGCAATGTAAAGAATGGCATCTGCCGTCCCTGCAGGTGTGTTCCTGCTGGCGGTGGCCGTCATGTTCATGATGTGGGTTCACGCTCTGGACACCCTGGAGCGCTTCGCCCTCCTTCGGCGAGGGTCCGGCTGCCCGTCCTTCCACCTGCACGTGCAGCACGGCCCCTCCTTCCTCCTGGCCCCGATGGCGGTCTTCTTCTCCCTGCTGGCCGGCCTGCTCTTCATCCTGCTCGGTCTGAGCGCCAGGCCCCCTGCCCCACCGTCGGAGGGGCGGAGCACAACTCCGCAGCTTCCGGAGCAGGAAACGGATCTGTGACTCCGCCTCTGATAGTGATGGATGACAGCGTGAACATTTGGCTCAATCTTAGCCGACCCAACTACTTTTTTTCTTTTTAAAATGTGATTTTTTTGTATTATAGTATAAATGTTCTGATCTTTTAAGTAAAAAAGGTGGATTTTAAATGGCGGGACAGCAGTTAAATCAATATAGAAGCCAAAATAAGAAAACTTTTCATGTAAAGTTTTGTCAAATCAGTGATGAGTTGAAAAAATAGTCGAACATTGTGTTTGTGATGATAGCTTCAGGTGCAGTGGGAAATTTTGTATAACAATGCTGTATAAATCAGTGTGTAAATGAATACATTTAGCTCAATCTTAACCAAGCCAACTACTTTTTCTTTTTTAAACTTTGATTTTTACCATATAGTAGAGATATTCAAATCTTGAATGATAGTTCTTCTGACTGTCATACGCTGTGTAGATGATAGCTACAGGTGCAGTGGGAAATTTTGTATAACGATGGTGTATAAATCTGTGTAAATTAATACATTTAGTTCAATCCTGACCAAACCAACTATTTTTTTCTTTTTTAAACTTTGATTTTTAGCATTATAGTATAAATATTCAGATGTTAAAAGTAAAAAAAAGATGGATTTCACAAGGCGAGTGAGCAGTTAGATCCATATTTAAGCTAAAATAAGGAACTTTTTAATGTAAAGTCTCTCATGTTTCATGTTAAAGAGCAGATGAAAGATTTCATAGGTGATTTTTTTCATTTTTAAACTTTTGTCAAGTCTGTCTGTTTGATTGACAGGTGTTTAAAAATAAACCAGTGGTTCCTTCTGATGACCAATCACACGCGCCCTCGATTTGAAGTCTGTTAGTCATTTTTTTTCTTTTCTTTTCCCTAATCTATTAAACGTATCCCGCTGTGATTACAACCCCCAGTCGGCTTTTATTATAACTGATAAATCACTCTCGACAAAAGTGCAAGAGAGGAAGCGGAAGGATTGAGCAGATTGAGTGTGACTGTGGCTGCCTGTCATCACCGCGTCAGGTTGAAACAGAAGCATCCCGGGTCAGAGGGATGGAGATAATCATAAATTAGACTGTCATCATCCATTTTCTGTCAAGAGAGCCGCTCCAGTGGCTGCGTATATTACACCCCGCGGCCACTAGAGGGCAGTGTTGCCTCAGAATGTTGCCTCCGAGCAGCATCCTCGCCATGATGTCGGACAAAAAACGCAGTGTTTTCGCTTTAGATGAGGTCTTTGGAGGATGGAAATTTGTAAGTGATAATTAATTAAAATCTGAAATTTCCCCCCGCAAACAAAGA
>CAESWR010001927.1:0-10705 GCA_903171835.1 Mullus surmuletus
AATAACATGCACATGAAATACTAATTTGTGGCAAAGAAGTAGGTATAATTTGCGCATCAATCACTAATTAATTATTCATATTGTTCCTGGACAGCTGGGTAAGCAAATCGAGCGTACTTTCTCTGTACATACTACCCGATGTAGTAACAAGATGAGGATAAAAGGTAGTAGAGTACCCGTTGTATATGTATATTAAATATGAATTAGTATATCATGTGCACGGTATACCTAAATTGTGGCCATGATTTGATTTTATTTTGACCAGGTCATATCTGGGGCTCCGTAGCAATGTTATTGGGGATAAAGAGATTCTTTTAAACCATTTTTTGCTTCACAGATTAATCCAGGTCCAAAAAAGGGATTGAAAATTACCATTGAAAAATACTGACAGCAACTAAAAGTACACATCCCTTGTCAGACATTGCGAAAACAAAAGACGACACAGTCAAGAAATCTGAAGAGGAACTTGACATAAATCTATATATATGTATGTATATATATATATATATATATCATGACAATATATATATAATATAATTCTTCTCGCCGTGATCATCATACACTTAAAACTATAATTTTGACAACCCGAGTCTAAAATATCCACACTACGCTGCCACATCAAAAAAGTCTTCAGCATCTGTCAAAGTTGCCCCAAAAACACACTTTGTTAAAAAAAAAAAAAAAAGACAACAAAGAATTTGTAAAGAAGATTAAAGCGAGTAACTCGGAGACAGCATGTGAGCGCTTACTGTAACATCACTCAAAATAAAACAAAAGCTATTCATCCTCTCGAGTCAGACGAAAATACTCCAGCTTGAAGATCCCGGGGAGACTGCCATGCTAAATATAACCTCCTCTCTCTCTCCCTCTCCCTCGCTCCCCTCTCTCTTTCATCTGCTCGCGTCTCCATCAATATTTCAGCGACTCTCCTATAGCTCAGATGCGCCATTGAGAGCATCAGCAGATGTTTATGTGCACGTGTCTGCGTCGTGGCGGCGTAAATATTGAGGGTGACTGACCGCGCCCAAGAGTTCTGAGCGATGATCAGCGGGACGCGGCGGCGATGATGTTGACGCGAGCGCAGTGTGGCGGCTCGGGGGGTTTTATCAACCTCCGAGAAAGTAAAAGGTCATCAAACCAGTTTTGAAAAAAAGTACCTTTTTACTCGTAGCACCTTCAAGGCTTCATTGCTGTCATCAGAGAATATTGAACCCAATGACAAAAAATCTGATTTATTAGAATTAAAAATCTAATAAATACGTTTTTTAACATTTCAAGTGTTGCTTTTCACTTTTACTCGAGTAAAGAAGAATATTTGAACCATTTCAGCAACTTATTTTGCAACCTCAGTTCAACCTTTGAAGTGAGACATTGTAGCTCCTGCCCCTTTAAGAGCACCCTCCTTAGAAGCTCTTCTGATTGGCTGTTTTTTGTGTTTTCTTCTGGAATCTTATCCAGGGGAATCATAAAGACAGTGTTGGGGTAGTAATCCATTACAAATTACAAGTTACTTAAAAAAACAAGGCCTTACCACTTTGTTACTCGTTGCTTAAATAATTAGTTACATTGCTAGTTAGATTACTTTTGGATTACTGCATGACATCACCTGAGTGTGTACCACACCTTAATTGCCAATTAAGTTTCTGGTCTTGGTCTTTGTGTTACATTACTGCGTTACAGACAAATGTAATCTGTTCACGTTAACTTTGTAATGCGTTACCCCCAACACTGCATATGGACATCCATGGCCGTCTTTAAAACAAAAAACAACAACAGAAAAAACATTGGAAACAGGAAATTCAGAGTTTGAATCCTCACAGGGACGTGTTAACCTAATTATTTAAAACTTTGTCCACCCTTTGAAATTCCGCCCCGGCCTATACATGAACTTCTCATTATTTATAGAGGAAGGACATGGGGAAAAGAGGAGCAGAAAACTCATTAAAAGTGTGAAAATATGTTTTAAAAAATGAAATGAGGGAGCCAGAAATTGCTCTAAACTTTGACATGTTTTCTGTTCAAAACCGAGATTTGACATCAACAGAGGGAGCGTTCTTCCACCAAAAAATGTCACAGTGGGATTGTAATGCTCGTCCCCAAGCGAACCCGGCCGCTACACAAAGTTACACTTCGCGAATCATTAAAAAGACGCCCAACTCCCAGCAAGACACTAACTGCCACGTTCCCGAGAGAGACGCAATCCATTGATTCTGTGTTTAAGTCCCGCTTGCAAATCCCCAGAGACTGAATTTGACATTAATCACATTTCAAGCCTGGGACACATCTGAGAGTCCAACACGATAATCTGAAACGGAGGAGGATCAGGAGGACGGGGCCAGAATGGAAGACGCGAAGCCTCATTTGACTCAACAGACTTGATATTTCAGCGCCCGTCGGTGCGTTTGATTCGCTGTGGCACGAAGCCCTCGGGGCGGTTGGGGGCCGTCTCTCGAGCCGAGGAAGTTTGGTGTGACAAGAGGTGGCGGTGGAAGGTGCTCGCGTGAGGTGGTTTCACCCAAAAAAGTGCCTGAAACAGTGTTTGTCTGTCAGCTTTTTACATTTTTTCAAAGTCTGCTCCAAACACAGATCGTTTCTGTCGGGAAAAAATATTGACAAGTCGAACATCCAGGTGGCTCGGACGCCCACTGCCAGTATCCAGCGTCCAATTTCAATATTATTGGCGTAAAATCAGCTCTCGCACCATTCGGACTTTCATGTAAAGCAAAACAAACCAAAATAGGATTGACGGATTGTGGCAAAAATCCTTAAAAAGAACGCTCTCGCCGCACACTCATTCAAAACCCTCTACTTTTATCAGCTGTCCAATGAATGATCTAGATTTGAATCAGAGAAATTGAGAGTTTGTTGAGATAAATCGGCGGTTGGCACGCCTTCGAGATAATAAAAAACCCAATATGGAACAAGAAAAAATAAATAAGTTAGCAACAGACAGGCCTTGTAGGCATAATGCTTCAGTCATATAAAGAGCTCACTGAGCTGGATTCTGGGCGGCCGTCCAACTTCTGTACATCAAAGGCCGCCGCGTTAACTCTGACTGACTGACTGGCGCTCCAACCAGTCAGTCAGTCAGTCATCATAGCTAGCAGCAATAATGATGGCTGTGAATTTTCACTGTATGACTGAGGGTAATTCTACTGACTGTCGATACTCTCAAAACACGAGGTTAGTTTGCGAAAAGTAACACCACTGAGTGATGTTTCCAGATGAAACCACACCCACTGTTCATCCCACCCACTAGCAACTGGTGAGAGGACGTTGGGATGCTGAAAAGACGGTAATTTCACAGCATTTTGAAAATAAAAGAAATGGAAGTTTGTTCTTTTGGTAATCTGAATCAACACTGATTCGCAGTGACTTCTGGAAGTCAACAATAAGCTCTGAATCAAATAAAACATGGAATATAGTCGTTGCCCACTAGGTTTGCCAACTGTCCCCGATTTCGTGTGACATTGACATTGACTTCTCCACTTCGGAATGTCAAGATGATAGAACACGTAGCACAACTCCTTTAGCGATCAGCTGTTGTTGCTGCAGCAGAGTTAACCAAAGTGTCGGAAGCCCGACGGGACGCGTAAACATCAGCCACAGTGAACAATGAAGGGGATTGTTGGAGTTTATTAGTCTATTTAAGTCAAACATCGGACGTTTTTAATACAAAACCCGCACCGAGGCTCACGTGCCGCGGTGCGACCAATCACAGCCCTTGCACCCGCGTCACGGCGGCGGGTGGTTACATTGTGGAGAGGTGCGCGTCAACATGTCTGCATGGGGGTTTGCCTCGACGAAGCGACGCTGAAGTATAAACTAGGCTAAAGGGCTCCAGATGATGGGACCGCAGTGTCCCAACATTCGGTGTTGAGGAAGTGGGCAACGCTATTGCCCACCTACTCAAGAGTGGATGGAACTCACTTGGGTCAACACGCCTGACGATTAGCATCCGTTCGGCCACCGAAAGATCAGGTGCGGTTCGGCCGCCTGATGAAGGGCAACCCTTCAGACACCTGACCATCGGCCGCCTGACCATCGGCAGCTGTTGTGGCATTTGCCCAAATTGCCCTGCAGTCCGTCACTGGTCAACAGTTCACCTAAAAATGAAAATCTATTCACCCCAATAGCTTCACTTTGAAGTTGATGGTGGACGATTGAATCTATCGTATCGGATTTGCCTGCGATATCTGTTTCAATTATAGTTTCCCACATAAACACAGCTGGTTTGGTCCCATCGAACACAGATTTCTGCTTGTATCACAAAAACGACATGTGCTGTCAGCGGGAGAACACGTCGCACCGCGGCGCGTTCACTTTGGTTCGACACAGATTGTAGAGCTTGTTCCTTCTGTCATCCATTTGCAGACAAGCGCGCGAGAACGTATGAGTTGTGTGTTATGTGCGAGTGCGTGTCGGCCTCTGCGCGAGAGAATTGATGTCAGTATCTGGGCGTTTTTTTGTTTTTTTTTTCTGTTGTGATTAAAAGCCTAGTTGGCAGGCATTTGCTCAGCCCTCCCAAGATTTCCTGAATACATGAATACATTATTGCCATTTAAAAGAAACAAACATGCAATTATATGGAGAGTGGAAATAAACGGGGGCGAAGCGAGGCTAGTCGAGCTGCTATACATACCCTCTTTTGTGTGTGACCGCGCACAGACGTGTGACATGCCCACACACATACACACACACACGCTACCCCCCGCTGACATCCGCAGCCCTTCAACTTCAATCACAGCTCGCTAAAAACAACATGTACCTTCTCCAATAAATGAGCCTGTTATCGCTGCTATTTTTTGTGTTCTGACAAGCCTCCTGCTCCAGATTTCATCGGCTTAATTTAGTCGAAAGCTTCACCAAAGTGGGTCACACACAAAAAGCTGGGCTAGCGGGGTCCGGAGCGCAGCAGAATGGGTAATGCGATGCCCTCCCCGCTTGTCGCGGTTTCCAACCAGATGATCAACAAAAAAAATGATCCTGGTTTGGAGAAGTCATCAAGGGAGATGATACTGCTCACCTCCCAGCACTGTTAAATAAACCACAGGGTGCGACATCATACACGCTGGTTCAAGGTCACAGCTAACTATACCAGTAATAGATTCATAGTTTTTATACAAGGGTCACCCAGGGTTCATAAATTTCGATCAAAACAGTTATTCATGTGAAAACAGTGATGAGTGAAGATAAAATCACAGCGCATGACTGTGAAACAGATGCTATAAAGGTGCTTCATGTGAGACAATCAACTTTAGCTTTTAGCATCACACAACTATGAGCTATATAACGGTGCATGGAGTGGTGTTTTCTAATACCCAAGCTCTTTTGGTTTCTGCTATGGCGGCTGGTCCAACCATTCAATGCATGTCAACAGGGTAGGAAATTACATTTGATCTATTTATTTTACTCGCTAAAACATATTTTTACACGTATTTGACGAGTGGCAAGTGGTAATTCTAAACCCGCAAATGCAACCCTTCCTCTCAAACGTCTGGGTCTACCTCTCATCCCCACATATATAGATGAAAGCTAGTGTGATGTGGAACCCCGGGGACGGAGAGCTTAGCGTACCGTTCGGTGGACTGACCCTTTCGAAATCTGTTTTAACCAAGAAAACATGTTCCATTGGCAAAGTGTTGAAGAGAGACCAGAGACCAGAGTCAACATTGGTTTGGTATGGAAAGCCCCTCCTAGCTGCTTGTGATGTAATTAAATATATATATCATAAGTCTACGGCGGAAGATAAAGCTAGTGGAGAGGGGCAGCCAAAGCCAGGTGGGCAAATCTTGTTGTGTCTTGTTCACACTACATGACTTTCGGAGATGTTGACTCTTTGCTGTTCACACTATGCGACTCTCTTCTGTCTCGTCTGGAGTCTTCGGGTGTTGAACACTACACGACTCTCCATCAGCATGCGTGGCCGACTGCCCAATCTCCGTGATTCCCACCCGAGGGGTTATTCCAAGGATGATAAGTAAATATTCTCAGTCATTTCATAAGCCCGTCAATAAAACAGTATGTGTGCGGCGTGCTTCATCTAGTTTCCCCGGGGAGACAATAACCTGTGGCACAGCTGCGCCAAAATCAAAACAGCCGCGTACCTGCAGGCAGATGGAATTTAGGTTTGGTGCGGTCGCCTTCCGAACATGTAAACACCGTGAAGCAGCTGATGGAAAGGTCGCAGTCATTCATAGCCGTCAGATGGAGTGATAAAGGTGGGAAAATAGTGCCGGGTGACTGCGAGGTCTGACAGCGCTTCACTTTATGTTTACAGGCAGTGACGGAGCGGCCGATTGTCTGCTTTCCTGTCCCAGAACTTTTTTTGCCTCCATTCTTTGTAACTGTTCATTTGCGCCCAACCTGTTGTGGTGATGCTGCTGCCGCTGCTCTGCTCTTCCGCAGCCGCTGCTCCTTTTCACTTCTGCATTTCGGGGCAACCCCTCTGCTCTCTTTGGCTGTAGCTGTTTTTACATCAGTGCAACTCGACTGGATACAAAGCACCTAATGACCCAAGCTCGCCAGGCGGACTAGTGCCCCGATTTGGGGGAGAGGAGCAAAAAAAACAGTCGCCGATTGGGCCGATTGGGATAAAATCGTGTAGTGTGAACTACACGATTTTTTAGGTAAGGTGACTAAACGTTCCCGATTTCTGATTTTGGATGAGATGTCCCTGGCTAAAGCTGTCCCCTAAAATGTCCAAGATTTCAGCGTTTTATGATTGAGAAAAAAAAATTTTGCGCGTTGACCAGAATAACTGTTAATACAGTAGACATGTTGGAGGGGGCATGTTGTGTGCAGACTAGACCAACAGTCAATACGGTAGCCGGCCGCCTTTCGAGAAGAAGAAGAGGAGCACAGCATGCTCGTCACCACCTTCTGGACCTTGACACACCTACACACACACACACACCTTGCCAGTTACGAAGAAATCACATATAGTTCCTTTAAATCGAGGTAAGGGAATGTGAGCTCCACAGTTCCACTTGCTACAAAACATTTTAACTGCTTAGTGGAACAAAACCGTGTAAAATAACTCAGAGAAGTCAAAGTTACGTCACCCATTGCTCTGGGAACTTCCTGCTCAAAAGCTTGCGGTTCAATATTTTTAGCGATTGCACTGTTGTTTTTTCCACAGCGAGAGGTAACCATATTTGGGCGACCGTGTGCCTTATGGAAGAGAAAGAGCTGGAACGAGCCAACATAAATGATGAATAAAGTCTTCTTTAGGCAGTGTAGAAGATACCCTGATGGTGGGTTTCATATACCATATATGTAAATGTACGGAGAACTATGATGAAGCCAAGATTCATGATCTCATTGCAGTACACTTAAAGGAGCATTTCATGTTTTTACTGGACCTTGGACTGACTCCTACTCAGCCGTAATCATAATTTAATGTTGTTTGTTTTGCATTGGCCTCGTTTTTTTACCGGAGGGGCTGCCAGAGTGTTTCATCTCCTTACCCTTAATTTTAACATCCACTTGCAACAGTTCACTGGACTGGTTGTAAGTAAATATTCACATTAGATTTGGTTTGTTTAATTGAAAATCACTTCAATTTTGATAGAGTCACTGTGGTCTTTATTTGAATAAATGTAATTGTACATTTTGTTTTAGGTGGTGCCTCTTTGCAAGTAAGGAAATTGGATTCACAAATTAAATCTCCTTTATGCATCCATCCATTTACTCCAAAATACACATCTGAACTAATCTCTTTGTTTTAGTTGATGTTTATTCTATTTCCTGTATCATTCTGTGTCGTGTCGAGGTTGACTTATAGTTGAGGGAGTGCAAAGGCCTTATTATGAATCACAGGTATGATGATTTAATGAATAAATCTTGAATCTCTCGTTCTGTGAGAGAAACTCAGCGCGCCATGTTTTTGCTCCATTCACCGATTCCCACTGTAGATCAGCATTATTCAACATCCTCATGGCCATGGCTCTCACTGAGAGATGAGGTAGGGAAAGCCACTGTTGCTATGGTGATGAGGAATGTGTAAGTGGTGGCAGAGGAGCGCTGTGACAAAAGACAAGACCAGATCCGACAACGCCTGGACTGATAGGCCCTGAGCCGAATGCTGATGTGTTTTGACATCACGACATTCTCACCAACATTGAACCAGAGACTTGTACCTGAGTCTTTACTCTCATTATGCTTTGCAGCACTCTGCGCCCATTAGAATGACTAAACGTACCAAGTATTTAGTCATTAACGCACTTAAATAGATGGTGATATGACAGCTTATGGCAAAATAAAGGTCTGCCTGTGTTGATGTTCATTAACATCTTGACATTTTACACCGATTGTGAACATTTGTTAATTTGATATGATGGAAATTTGTGACAATACTGGATGGATTTCGCTTGTAAATAAAGTACTTTCGTTTTGATAATATTTCAGTCAACTACTGTTACTTTATATGGGAAGAAAATGTTACAATAAAGTCTAAATGTATAATATTGGACAGTTTTTTTGAGGATTGAGTCTTCAGGCCCCATCCTTCTCCCTCCATGAATCATTCAACCACAGAACATCGTTTCGCAAATGGAACAAAAACAACACAAAATCACCTATTCGGTTTTAAACAAGGACTGAATGATGAAATATGGCTTCTAAACTTACGAATTTGTGCTAATAAGGCTGGTAGGGCTGAAAATAGTGACATCCTTCATATGTGGATAACACAGCCCAAATGAAACGGACACTATATGCTTTGATCTTCCCTTTTAAAGCTATAACGGTGTTGCAGGTATCTCAGATAGAAAATGAATTCAAACAGAAAGTAAGAAACCAATTATAAAGTGAGACGTGCCTCATACCTCACATACTTAGATAAATAAATGAAAAATGTAATGAACAGCAATCGAAATGTTCTCCTAAATTGTGTCCTTGACCAGTAAATCTGACGCAACCGCTCACAGCATGACTTCTGTTCCCATCTCTCCTGCAAGTATCCGTCCCCAGCTGGACAGCAGGGAGGCCCCTGCTGCAGTCAGATTTCAGGGCAGAGCAGCCTCATGTGTAACCCTCTTTCGCCACCCCAGGCAAGTTGAAATTGCAGGTCCCGTTTCGCCATTATGCTCAGCAAGATGGATGCCCACGGCCAAACTGGGAGTGAGTATAGCGCCGTGCCATATAGAGTTGTCCTGCCAGTGATATAATCCCTCACGGGATTTACTGTTGACCCACCAAAAGGTCACAGAGAATGTAATACAGGCGGGCTATAGTGTGTCACGATGGGTTTCAGTTTCAATATCGATGCCAGGGTGAAAATAGTAGTCTGAACAACTTCCAGCGTTTGTGTGCGCATGTTGTTTGATAAGCCAAACTCCTTGAGACGCACGCTAACAGGATGAAATTAGGACGCCGCTCGCGAGCCAAAACAACTAACGCTCACGGTCTGTGTAATTAAGAGGCGTCGATCTGCAGTCGCTCGTAATCCATCAAATGACTTTGAGTGGGAGCAATCATTCAAATAAAATACATACAACAGAGGGCACGATCGCAATATGTTGCCTTATTTTCTGTTTCTTTGAACTACCAGCAATTTTCCATGGAAACGGGCTTTGTCCCCTCTGTGTGTTTCGCCCAATGAAGGAAATCCCATCAGTGTTCAGTGTGCTTGAGACCACTTCAAATCCTGTTTATTATGATTCTAGACTACTAGAATGTGTGTGTTGTGTCGAGTAGTGTTGCAGTCAAGACTTTACCAAGTCCGCAGGGCAGCAGAACCAAGACATTTGGGGTTTGAGATCAAGACAAGGCAGAGAAATCTGAAGGTCGAGACGGAGACAAGACCAAGACTGTGTACATCAAAGAAAGATGATCACAAATAGGGCTGCACAATATTGGAAAAAAATTACAGTGCAATTTTTTTTAACCCTGCGATATATATTGCAATATTATATTGATGCTGTGATATTGATATGATATTCGTCTTACTGAGCTGTGATGTGTCGGCGTAAATGGTCAAACAAATTAGTTGTGTTACCTCTCGTTGTGGCAAGAGGTTCCAAGCACTGTCGACAAAGAACACATGTTTGATCATCCTTCTTGTGGCCGAAGTAATTCCAGATAACCGACGTTGCTTTTCTTTTTGGCACCAAGTCTTTGTTTTTAATGATTATCTTTTCATTGAGCAGCGAGCGACTCGTTCCATGTGCAAGGGCGTGGTCTGCTTCGACAAACTGATTAACATTTAATTTTGATTGCTGGACCTGCAATGTGACTATTTACGTACATGTGCGTCACAATGACGATACTAAAACGATATGTTGTGCAGCTCTAATCACAAAACAGAACAGCAAGAGAGTTTTCCGTTTAGAATTTGAATAAACCGCAACAAAAATAACCTCTGCATTATTATTTTAATACTTGGGGGAAACGATCAATCTACCAAGGATTTGAAGTTATTTGTTGTGGAGACGAGATGAGCCAACTAAAATACGCCACAAATAAAACCTATAAACTATAAATGGAACGTGAATGTAGCTAGCTGCTTAGCCAGATACCACAAAGAAAAATATGACAAGGCGGTAAATGCTAATGCTAGCTGTCCAAATCCAAGCCAGCATAACTATAGGTGATGGAGATAAATAATATTAATCTGAAAGCACAAATACCTGGTAAAACATTGATTTAAGTATCTCAGAGTTGAGGGAATATCTTAAAACTTGTTAGCAGGAGTGGCCATAAG
>CAESWR010001927.1:11127-25826 GCA_903171835.1 Mullus surmuletus
TCTGTTTCTTTGAACTACCAGCAATTTTCCATGGAAGGGGCTTTGTCCCCTCTGTGTGTTTCGCCCAATGAAGGAAATCCCATCAGTGTTCAGTGTGCTTGAGACCACTTCAAATCCTGTATATCATCATTCTAGACTACTAGAATGTGTGTGTTGTGTCGAGTAGTGTTGCAGTCAAGACTTTACCAAGTCCGCAGGGCGGCAAAACCAAGACATTTGGGGTTTGAGATCAAGACAAGGCAGAGAAATCTGAAGGTCGAGACGGAGACAAGACCAAGACTGTGTACATCAAAGAAAGATGATCACAAATTACAGTGCAATTTTTTTTAACCCTGCGATATCTATTGCAATATTATATTGATGCTGTGATATTGATATGATATCCGTCTTACTGAGCTGTGATGTGTCGGCGTAAATGGTCAAACAAATTAGTTGTGTTACCTCTCGTTGTGGCAAGAGGTTCCAAGCGCTGTCGACACAGAACACATGTTTGATCATCCTTCTTGTGGCCGAAGTAATCCCAGATAACCGACGTTGCTTTTCTTTTTGGCATAAAGTCTTTATTTTTTGGTGATTATCTCTGACGATATGACGATACTCAAACGATATGTTGTGCAGCTCTAATCACAAAACAGAACAGCAAGAGAGTTTTCCGTTTAGAATTTGAATAAACCGCAACAAAAATAACCTCTGCATTATTTGTTCTTAATACTTGGGGGAAACAATCAATCTACCGACGATTTGAGGTTATTTGTTGTGGAGACGAGATGAGCCAACTAAAATACGCCACAGATAAAACCTATAAAACCTATAAACTATAAATAAATGGAACGTGAATGTAGCTAGCTGCTTAGCCAGATACCACAAAGAAAAATATGACAAGGCGGTAAATTCGTTCACATGCTAATGCTAGCTGTCCAAATCCAAGCCACTATAGGTGTTGTAGATAAATAATATTAATCTGAAAGCACAAATACCTGGTAAAACATTGATTTAAGTATCTCAGAGTTGAGGGAATATCCTAAAACTTGTTAGCAGGAGTGGCCATAAGCTAGTACTGCTCAACACTAAATACCAAGGCTTTCTTTCACTGTCGTACGCTTCAGTTGCACCGCTTGAAAGGTGAGATCAGCGCTTGCGTGAGTTTAGACTGTCAACCACCATGAATCACATCTTCTCTAAATTGGAATTTGATGCCTCTGCCACCGACGGAAGACCTCGGCCGGTTCTACAAGTCTCCCATGCTTGACAACCTTAATAATGAATAAATTCATTTTTGATGAAGCTGTAGTCACACTCCCCTCTCACCTCTAACAGCCTCAGGGACACACACACACACACACACACACACACAGGTACATAGGAGCTCTGGAAACCTGAATCTGAATGCAAATCAAGGTCACGGCGAAGGGGGCTTTTTCAAGGCCGGTGCTGATCTGGGATCCGGACCCTCTGACTGATGAGTGGCCCCCGGCTAAATGTGAAACACCTCCTTTCCAATCTGACGCACCTCGTTTCCTGTGTCACGGGGAAATATTGCATTTAGTTCGTCCTCCCCTCGGGAGCAATGTGCAAGGAAATTGGCGGGGAGATCAATTATTTATCTGTTGCGCCGTTCAAGACCTTGCGAGGTACATATGATTATTTAAAGCACAACAGAAATCGCCTTTAAATTCCTATCGGGTCGTCTGCCCCGTGTCCCTTTTGAGTGCAACATCCTGGCGGGTCACATTGGAAAGTGTAAAGCTGGTAATAAACAGATGGATGGCAGTCAGCTGGCAGCAGTATGAATACATCAGCGTGCGTAATTTTAACAACACTTACCAGCGAGTGTCACAACCGCGACAGCTTATTATGGTGAGATGACCCCCTGCTAATCCGTCACACTGTTAGATGTCCGTCGCAAACCACCAGAAGGGTTCTTTTACTGTTTTGTTTTTTTCAACATTTCTTTTTCAAAAAAAGGATCAAAGCCTCACAAACGTTGCCACTACAGTCAATCTATTTGTGGCTCGAACTGTTGAATTATTCATATCTGATGTGTATTCCGGTCCTGACTGATCGCTCAGGTAACAGTGTCATGTTGAAGCTCTCACCGAATAGTAGGTGTTGAGGTCAATTTCGGAGTACAGCTCAGAGTTACATAATATCATTGTTTTGTTAAGATTATGACTGAAGTTTCACCTCTTCCATAGAAACGACCGAATATATCAGGTATGACAAAGAGCTGCAACGCTGTCAAATGGGAACTTATAATATATTTTTCCATCCAATTTGTGCTCTGTGTCTCCATTGTAACCACCCACCATTATATTAAACACTATGTTAAACACTGGTTGAAATGACTTGCTTAACGGAGTCCACTATTTTAGGGCCCACTCCTTCCATGCCAGGATGTCTAAAATGAGGCTGGCAAACATTTATGGGTCTGAAAAATCTGTGTAATTCATTCATTTCTGTGAATGTCACCCGATTGGATTGGTACAAAATGCATTATAATGCGGTCAAGGCAGATGGACGCCCATGAGCCATGGTTCTGCCTCAGGTTTCTTCCATTAAAGGGAGTTTTTTCCCGGCCCCCTTATGGGATTGTTGGGTCTCTGTTAATGTACTAGAGCCTGGTCTGCACCTGCTGTTTGTTAAAGAGCCAAGAGGTAACTTTGTTATTGAATTGTCGCAATAGAAATAAAATTGAATTGAGTTTGAATTATCATTAAAATTTGCAAGAGCCTCACAACACAGTTTCAAGTGCCTCACCTCTCCTGCAGCACCGTAATTAGTGCAAAATTTACCCTTGAATAATTAGAATATTTATGATGCCCAGAATACTTGTACACGCCTAATGGGCAAATTAAAACGTAATTCTTCTGTGCATGTATGTGTAAAACCCCCCAAAACTGTCAGAATGACCAATTACGTGTGGCTATGCAGTTGACCCAGTACGTCGAAACACAGAAACAATCGAGCCAGTAGCAACGCTAAAAGGAAGGAATAAAGAATGGGAAGACAAAACAAGAGATATTACAGAAGATGAGAGGTGGAGAGATAGAGGGAGACAGGAGGAACGATAATGATTGTTGCCGCTCACGCTGGCTCGCATACTATGACTCGAACCATCTATCGTCCAACTATTCCTCGTTAAATAATACAGATAAGATGGAAAAGCTTCCATTGTCTCATCCATTTAGCCAAATCACACACTATTGTAGGAGAAAAAAAATGTGCTGAATGATTCATGAAGCAGCTCCCATTACTATCAAACCAACTTCCAGAGGAGCCGTGAGCAATACGCCCTCCGGAGACAGGAGGACCGGAGGAGATTTCCTTTCAAGGTAGAATCACGGATTGTAAGTTCTGGTGGGCGAGCGGAGAGAAATGTAGCGTGGACGAAGCACCGCGTACGTGCCAAGTCACGGACTTCCATTGAAACTTTGACCTCCAATCTCCACCTCTGCTGTTCTGTTAAAAAGCACGGCTGTGATGCAAGGAGGTCAGAGTATGGCTTCAAATGGAATGTCAATAAAAAAGTGACATTTTTCTGAACATCGAGGTATCCTGGGCGGTGAAAAGGTTGTGGTTCGGACGTGCAAGATGGTTCCTTCAGTAGGCAGGATGCTGCAATATCAAAACATTTTCTTATCCGTCACACTGGACTGGAAAGGACTTAAACAACAAAGCAATTGAAGCATATTTTATACCCTAATAAAGCATGAAACAACTATGAGTTGCTATCATTTGCAAATACCACTATTGGCATCAAAGAACTGTTAAAGGGATAGTTCGGATTTTTTGATGAAGTTGTATGCATCCTCACCATCAGTGTCATTGATGGGCAGTGACTTTTCCCCCACTGCGTTTCGGTGTTCCAGAAAGTAGTACCGTCTTGTTGCTGGGGTCGCAAAAAAAAGTCTGACCTTGCAATCACCCGGTGCTATTTTCCCTCCCTTCGTATCACCGCGCACACCATCATCAGCTGTTTCACGGTGTTTACATGCGTGGAAGGATGCGTCGCTGCGGTCTCCTTCCACCTCCTTCCTCCGTCAACTGATGGAAAAGTGATGGAAAGTGATACGAAGGGAGGGAAAACAGTAGGCTACCAATCAGAAAGTAGCACTGCCGTATCCGGGTAACACACTCGCAGCAACTTATTTTTCATTTTTCATTTTAAAATACCAGTGGCCTCAAACAATAAATGCTATAGATGCTTGATGACTTGAAATTTGAATCCTTTATAATCCTCTATAAACTATCATACCCAAGGCCTGCACACTGTTGCCCACCCAGCAAAAATCTCACTCTGACCTGAGATCAAAACTTGACTCAAAGCAAGTGGAGAGGTCTGCGCTTTGTTTTGGTCTGACATGCCAGTGCCCACGGCAACCATGTATGAGATGCAAAAATATCATATATATCCTGTTTAATTCAAAAGATATATTTTTATCACAAGAATCCTTGCATTCTTCCTTCGTGAATGAGGAAACATCCTCATGAAAAAGGTAAATGCCAAACAGCCTTTAGAGGCAGTTCCCAGCCTGCACTAATTACAATAATGAGATTTGTTATTTCCAATGTTGACATCACAAAATAAGATTTGGAATTATGATAATCTGGATAAAGAGGGAGCAAATCTCCATCAGTTTCCCTCGAATGTGGATTCTCATCAAATTAGCATGCTCACTCAACCTCAGCGTGCTGCCAGGCAACCTGCAAACTGACATTTGGGAGCAGCCAGCGTTTGGTGTGTTCGCACTGTACCATGCAGACAGTCTGGCACACACTTGTAGGCAGACACACACACCCGAGCCACCGATACACACACACACATAGACAGCGCGGTGCATATTTTCAAGCAGACATGCATCCCACTGCTACCCTCACTCACACACACTCTGTCTGTCTCGCAAACACACAAGCAACGAGCCGCCTTTTGCTGAGGCACAGAGGAGCAGCCCCCAGCGGATAGATATCAACACTCGGCATTATGGGTGAACCTATCTGGCGTTTCTGATCGAGTTAGGGCCAATTAGCCTGTGGGGAGCGAGTGGAGCGTAAGACACTGGTGAGGAGAACAGCACACAAGCGATGAAGCCCTGCAGCAGTGAATGCAACAGCGACTGCTTCAGCATTACAACCACCATAAACTCTTGTTCTCCCCCTCTGGCCCCCCGACCAAAAAACACAACTAAATATAAAAAAATCTGCAGCACCGTCGTACAAGTAAACACCAATTTTGTTTTTTTCCACTAACAGTGATAATGCTATACTTAAATGGATAGTTCGGATTGTTTTGACATGAAGTTGTATGAGATCCTCACCATCAGTAGTGATTTTTCCCCCACTGCGTCCCGTGAGCGGAGTTCCGGCCCGGTTTCGGTGTTGCAGAAAGTAGTTCCGGCTAGTTGCTGGGGTCACACGGATAAAGCGTTTTGCTTCAAAAAACAATATGGGTTCAAAAGAGTTATCCATTTTTATCATGAATTCCTGGCAGTAATTAAGTCAGAACTTGCAATCACCTGGCACCATTTTCCCTCCCTTCGTATCACTGCACGCTGCTGCGCACCTTTCCATCAGCTGTTGCACTGTGTTTACATGCTCAGATGGTGAGCGCTGCAACGTGGCGCCAACGTGATATACATTTATTATTAGACAAGAAAATATAGAAAAATGCTGGTTTGTGATTATCTGGGCTGAAGCAACAAAAATCCATCTGATTCACCATATATATATTTCATGCTTTCCAGTCACAGCCATTGCTATTAGGCAACTGGGTGATTAAATGACTTGCATTCTTTGTATTGTATTGTTATCGTTCATAACTCTGCTCCGATCAGCTGCTCCGATCAGCTCCTAGTGTTGCGGTAACACGGACATACTGTCTTTGTATTCTCTCACGTCACAGCAGTCGGCATCAGAGCATGTAAACACAGTGAAACAGCTGATGGAAAGGTGCGCAGCCTTTAACAGACAGCAAGTAGTGCTGGGAGATTGGTCGGACTTTTTTCACAGCCAAGAACTCCTGATAAAAATGGATGGGCCGGAACCCCGCTCACAGGACGCAACCACACAGATGGTGAGGATCTCATACAACTTCATGTCAAAAAATCCGAACTATCCCTTCAACCAAATGGATGTCTTTACCGATCCGATTCTCCGTTTGACCTTTGCCCCCCGCTGCTCTCAAATTCCGCATGCTACTACGTTTCATGAAAACGTGCTCCTCCACGTGGCACAGGCTGACTTTGCTTTGCTAATATCTGTTTGGCAATTAGCCTTCGCACATTAGGAAGCATGAAGCGTTCCTGTGAATGTCACTTTGTTCCAGTCTGGTGCTGGTGTGTGCTTACAGTTGTACTTAAAATTAGACACAAATAGAGTTAAATGTTGTGTAATTTCATCTTCATATTATCGAGTGTTTTTATGGGGCGCCATGTGGGGAAATGAAAACATAAAATGCGTTCCAATACTAATGACATGCTCTTATACAAATACATTTATTAACCATTTTGAGTTAATTCTTACAGTATTTACTCCACTAAAACTACCAGTTTGAGCCTTTTGAAACTGAGATCAAAGCTCGCCCGGGTGCCAGGGGCCCCTTTACTCCCTCCTTTGCAGGGCAACCACATGAACATTTAATATTCAAAATTAACTGTTGCTGGATAAACAATTTTGAATCATTTTTGGATGCGCAGACAGAGGTGTTGCAACATGCCAGGCAACCAAGGCAATTGCCTGGAGCCCTATAGGAAGGTGGTCCCGAGAGACAGATTGCATTGGTCCATATCAGTGGCGACGTGGAATGCCCGAAGGCGCGTTGACGCCAATTGTGTCCTCTGTCGTACATTGCGTCAGTCGCTCGAGGCAGGAAAATTTGAACTTTTATAGTGACAAGTGCAACTATACTCAAGTGACATGGGGGGCTCCAAGGTATGAACACCCTTGTACATAGAGGTCAGAGTTTATGGAATAACATCACTTTAGAATCACACTTATGGGTGCGTTTTTAATTACGCCTCAGGGACAAATACAATTTTATTGAATTTCTATTGCTTTTCCCAGTGTTTCGGGGTTTAAACCAGCGGTTTCATAGTGAGCTGTGGATTTTGGCTGAGTTTTCCTCCTAAGCGATCGTCTCTTCCCGCTGAAAACAACACTGTAACACCATCAAAGGTAAACCAAACAGTAGCGTCGCAGCCTGAACTAAAAGCCAAAAACTTAAAGCCATATAAGGCCGCCAACGTGCAGAGCGGCTGATAACACCATGAGCGGCGCTTCTAACATTTGATATACTTTCGTCGAATATAAACTTTCTTCAGATACTTCAGTTTGTACATTCCACGGTTCATCATAAGATTATTTGGGTTCAGTCGACCCTTTTTTTCTTCGCCAGAGGTCGAGATCAGGGAGGCGTGCTCCTCAAAAAGCACTTCACACGCCGCGGATTGACCCAGCCGGGTTCCCTCGCCGCGCGTTGTGTGTGAGATCTACAAACAGTGAGGTGGAGGTGATCTAAACGGAGAGGCAGGATGGATATAAACATCATTTGTTTTCCCTGAAGGTGACTGAGATAAGCGGCGCAGCGATGGATGGATGTGCGGAGTGAGAGGGCAGCCCCGCAGATTGATGTTGTGTTAACATGAAATGAATTGCCAGAGGGAGGGAAACTGTACTGTGTTCTGGGATATGATAAGAGATCAAGCAGAGATGGAGGTTGCCGGCGCGTGTGTCAGCGCTCGTACATGTGTGTGGGCACACACGCTATATTGCTTGTGAATGAGCGGTGCGGAGAGTGAGTGGCGGGCTGTCACGTTGCTCAAATCAGCGGTAAAAAAGTCAAAGCGAGGAAGGCAGATAAGGATTCTCACATACATTCTCACCGCAACCTCTATATTTCCTCTTACTTGCTTCCAGTCTGTCTCTGGTGCGTCTGGGTTTCGCCTTCCCCCGCTCACTCCCCCCCCCCCGGCTTTCTAAATGAGGCCTGGGATCGGCAGAGGAAACATCGACATTCATCCCTCCCTTGACTCTCAGACGGGTTTGCGATTTCCAAATTCTCCGCCGCCTCAAGGTCACCGCCGTCCACGTCCGGAGGAGCGTGCGGGGGGTGGGGGGGGGGGTCTTAATTGGTTTCCTGTCGTTTAGACTTATCAAGATCAGGGGTTTCCTCTCAGCTGTTTCGAAATAACAGATTATTCTCTTCGTTGCGGGAGTGCAGTCCCCCAGTAATTAACACTGTAACCATTTTCCCCACTTTGTTTCCTCTTCAAGGCAGTTAGTTGTCTCCTTCAAATGACCTACAAGGGTAAATCAATGACACTCTTGATCTTCATGCCCAGTAAAGATTTTATGGTCTCAAACACATATTGCTACTAATTAGAATATTCGCGATGAAAGATATATTGACCTTCGCAGTCGCATTGTGCTGTAAATTGCCACTGGATCTGTACTGTTCTTCTATTGGGCTCTATTGGGCTCCATTTTTAATTCTGTAAGATAGGGGCGTCCTGATACAACTTTTTCACTTCCGATACGATACCGATATTGTAGCATTGCGTATTGGCCGATATCGATCTGATACGATATCAGCACGAATCATACATACTTGTATTTCTTATTTTGTAGTATGGACTGTTAGAAAAGGCTTGATCGAGTGATATTGCTCAAACAGAGAGCAATGGTCGCCAAGGTATGAGAAAAACTGATCCATTTATTACTAACCCATGGGTACATTAGATTCAACCTTAAACATAATATAATCCGATATAATCCAATACTTCAGGATCATGCAAATGTAAAGAGCTTTGCTTGTTGCGCATTTTGAATAGAATTTTATATAAAAAGGTACAGTAGATCAATGTAAGAAGTGATGCTGTTATTGCGTGTATATTGCAAAGGTACGATCACCTCATGGTTTCATAGCAAGATAAATGACCAGTGGCAAATGGGCCTCTTGATGTGTAAATGGTGACCAATGAGGCTGTCGCTGGTGTGAAGTGGATGCACGCTTCACTGCACCTGGAGTTAAAATCACCTCACCTATCATTGCCCCCCCCACCACCACCTTCCCCTTGCTTTTCTTCCCGATCACAGCGAGCTCTTTACCTCCTGGGAAGCTCACAGGGGAGCTTCTTCATTCGCTGCCACACCAGCAGGAAGAGAAAAAAAAATTCAAAGGTCTTTCAATGACAGCTCATGTTGTCTTCAATGAGATGACATATCCAGGTGACCTTTGACTTTTGACTAAAGGAGCCTGACAATAAAATTCCAGTGAATGATAAAGAGCTGTTTTTTAACCTTGTGTTCCGCGTTCAAGGTATTCCAGGCAGATATGTCTTCACGTCGCAGAGCGTCAGTCTACAAAATGCACATTTATGGCAGAAACCTCTAAAGTTTAAAAGTTGAAATATTTTCCACATTGGTCTTCAGAGTTGAAGGGAGGAATTTCCATATCAAAGAGTCAAACTATGTCATATGTATTTTAAGCTTAACACAACGGCACTAAGCCAAGTCAATTTTGCAGCGCCCGAGCTGGACAGTTCTCTTTCTGCAGTTTAACATAGAGCAACCAAGAGCTTAAAAAAATAAGGACGCATATTTAGTCTCCTCAGCGGTATAACGTCCTCTGATCCTTCAATTTAGGGGCTCCATGACTCTCCTGGTATGATATCATAAACACACCCACCATGATTGTCATTCTCTGTTTTGTAGCCAATGCCTACCATTGTTTTGGGGTTTTTTTGGGGGGGGGTGATTTTTAAAAAATATTTTGTTTTGTTTTGTTTCCTATTTTTGTTTTCTCCACCTTTACTGTTAATGTTTTAAAGGTTCCTGCATATGATTTCTATGCCTGTGATGTTTGTGTATAACTGTTTCATCAGAGGATGGGGTCAGATGGGGTGGTGGGAGTTTGTGATCCTTGACTTTCTTGCGAGTGTTTGTGGTGTTAATTTCTACATTTGTGCTTAAAAAACAATAATGTAAAAAAAAAAACCTTGATCCCAAACAATTCTATATATACATATACACAGTCAACAAATCCTGGAGCATGCATGTAGCAACAGAGGCAAGGAAAAACTCCCTTTAATGGAAGAAACTTCAGAGTGAAACCACAGCTAACAAGAAAGAGCAAGAGAGAGGAGGGAGAGAAAGACAGTGGACAGAGGGAGGAGGTAGAGAAAGAGAGTAAGAGTACATAGAAAGAAGCTATAGAGGACAGAGAAGGCGTAGAGATGAGGTTGAGACAGATAAGAAATAGAGAGAGGGGCTCCAAAAGGGGGGTGAGAGACAGCAGGAGGGAGACAACAACGATGACAAGAGAGCTCAGAGAGAGAAATCAGCTTAAGAATTTCAAATGGTTGCACCATGATTGAAAAAAAATACACACTATAAGCTCTATAAGCACTAGATTTACTGTTATCTATGACAGTACATGTTAAATTGACTTGATATTGGTTCACGCTCTGCAAAGATTACTTTTATTTCCATATAGATATCATTTCATTTCTTTCTTTACCATCTTTATTTTCCAGAATGGCTAATCCTGTGCAATATATTCTTAAAAATCAGTATCTCACCTCTCCACCTTTACTGATAGATCCAAAAAGTGAAGGCGAGATATCTCCTAGTAAACCCATTTGCATCAGTATTAGTCAACAAGTGGGAGCTAAATGTGAAGACGAGTGAGGCTGAATTCACATTTGACTAGTTGACGTGAGAGTTTTTGCCACTCTAGTGTGTGTTTTTGACATGAGATATCAAGAATATAATTTATAATGAATGCTCAGTCTGCTATCCATACAAATTTCCTGTTGAGTGACCAATATAATGGATGTCAATCTCGTTAATACGTATCGTGAGGGTAATTTCCTCTGCAAAATACTACATAAGTGCAAACATGAATATTTCTTTTACACGTTAGCGATGCATTCACACAAAAAGCTCTTCACACCATCAAAAGAAACCCTTCCTGGCTGAAGAAATAAAAGGTGTTTCACTCAATTTACTTCCTGGTTTGATATTTTCAGTGATTACGTGTCCGTCCCTGTCAGATTTTCCAGGTACCACCGGAAATGCATTGTTGCTTCGTGGCGACTTCCTGTCTATTTTCCACTACAATGACTCCCTTTTTGTTTGGTTTGCAGGTAGTACTTCTCTACTAAAAAGCAAGATTGAGTGGGAAAAACAAATCTCTGGCATACCTCTAAATTACGCCTCAGGGCAGATGCCGTGCGAGACCATTTCTCCGATCGGATTTCCTTCGGTAAAAGACCTGTGAAAATTTCAGTGAAAAATGAAATAAAACCACTACAGGAACTTACAATCCGGAGACAGAATACCTGAATATTATGGGACAGAAATGAGAACGCGTTTTGCTGAGTATCCCACAGGGAGCGGAGGCACTTTATATACACTACTGTGTAATTCTCACAGGCGCTATTAGGGAGTTGGGAAAGCCGTGCTCTTATGATGGAGGATATTTCTGTCTTTATGTATTGGCGGACAATGCCTTAGAGCCCTGTGTGACAGAAAAAGATGAAGGAGACCCTGGAAGAGATGGAGAGCCTGGCTCCCCGATCTGGCCTGCAGAATACTGGCCCCTCTGGTTCCAGTAGATTGGCTCGGGATGACTTGGCACTCCGAAGCAAAGCTGTTCCCGGTCTTTCAAGTTCGCTTACTTCATCCCGGTGACAAATGACCAGCGTCTGACCTCCCATGGCAGTCGTTTTGCACCTTAACTCAATTCATTAGCATTCTAAAAATACAGGCGTTCAAACGACAACGCATCTCCAGGGGTGTGGAGGTGGGGAAAAACCAGAGAAAATCCACACGAGCAGAACCGCTTTGCTACACAACAAACACCTGAGAACAGAGAAGAAAAACTCTGGATGGGAGGAAAATGCGGCCAAAGAAGCGGTCTCACTTAGATCTTTGGTGTTTTATACACGAGTGTGTGTGGCCAGGGAATGAAGCTAAGCCACAATTTTGTTCAAAAAGTGTGCGAGAGCTTTTCCCCCTCAAAGGAGACGAAAAGAACAAGTTTCGCCAGGAGGATCAACGGCAGGCAGGCAGACGTGCGGCAATACGGCCACACGTCTCGTCTTACCAGCACCCGGCGAGGGGATATGTGCCGTTTCAGAGGGGATTAGCACAAAGGGTTGGGGGGGGGGAACAGAAGAGAGAGGACAAACAAAGTTTAGAACAAGTTGATCGAGTCATTGCAAATATGTTCTTTGTGGACGCCAGGCAAAGGATTCAAACTGCCCTTCAGCTGGCAAGGACGGAGAGATTTAAAGGGATAGTTCGGATTTTTTGACATGAAGTTGTATGAGATCCTCACCATTAGTGTCTTTCATCAGTAGTGACTTTTCCACCACTGCGTCCCGTGAGTGGAGTTCCGGCCCAGTTTCGGTGTTGCAGAAAGTAGTTCCGGCTAGTTGCTGGGGTCACACGGATAAAGCGTTTCTCTTAAAAAAGAACATATGACCTCTGAACTCTCAATCACCCGGTTCCCTCCCTTTGTAGCACTGTGCGCACCTTTCCATCAGCTGAAGGAGGAAGGAGTTGGAAGGAGACCACTGTGAAGCAAGAGAAGACGCTTCGCAGCGGTCTCCTTCCGAGCATGTAAATGCTGTGAAACCGCTGATGATGGTACGCGCAGTGATACGAAGGGAGGGAAAATAGTACCGGGTGATTGCGAGGTCGGAGCAAAACGCTTTATCCGTGTGACCCCAGCAACTAGACGGAACTACTTTCTGCAACATCAAAACTGGGCCAGAACTGGGAAAAGTCACTGCTGATGAACCACACTGAGGGTCCAAACTATCCCTTTAATGCCATCCTTATGATTCATTGGCAAATGTTGAGCCTTGTCTCAGCTTCACATCTCGCTAACACCCTCCTAAACAATACCAAGAGCAAGGAAAAGTAGCACGTAGCGAGTGAAAAGTGTTGTTTTTTAGCCCATCACGGAAATTGGCTCACTTTTAGCACTGTGATCACCCCCCCCCCACCCCCCCACCACACAGAAGATAGATAGTCTGCTTCTAAGATTATCCAGCTCACAGAGGGAGGGGTTGTAAATGTAGGCCAAAGTCAGGGAGACACAGAGCGTGCAAAGAACACCGGGAGACTTAAGTTGGTCCCCTGTGTGTCTGTGTTTTCCGCCCCGGTGTTCCTCCTGTTCCTGACTGATCACCTTTGCCTTCTCCACAGGTGAGCCCGGGTGCTCAGCGGCTCGCCGGGTACCCGGGCGGGGAGCGCATTCCGCCCGGAGAGCTCGAGAGCAAAGCCAGTTTATGGAAAAAACTGAGCCCAGGCAACTGTAAAAAGAGGGGGGCATTTGAGTGCAATTTGCATGCGGTCATGAGTGGGAATAATAGAACAGTTCCATGACAAGAGAGGTTCTTTCTCTTTCCAATTTCCACCCAAACATTAATATAATATCTTCTTTTATCATCCAGATACAGTCTGACAAATCACTTTCCAAGAGCTTGCTTATCATTCCCTTTGCCACTTTAATGTCCAATTAAACGATCATGCAAAACCATTTTATTTCATTACCAAGTAGGTCCGAATTGTGTGAGAATTCAATTCTGGACAAGCATTAATTTCACTTATTATTATATAAAAATAAAAATAGATTGCCAAGACTAAAAGTAGGATTTCTTTGAAATTAGTGACAGTAGTATTTCTAATGTGCAACATACAGTGTATGCTACTGTTTTCCTGTCTTGAAATCTTCTCATCTACTTCAGCAATAAATGATAGAACCTGAACTCATGATAGAGCACACAGATAACTCAACTTTAGGGCTGTCAGATTTTCACTTCACGATTATCGTGGGCAAAAAATATCACAATAATATTATCATGATATCAACAAAAAGGTATATAATAAAGTTACAATCAATGAAATTGATTTGAATTTCATATATTAGATTTTCCTCTTTTGGCAGAGTAATTACACTCAAAGTACCTATCTAATGTGGTATAAAGACAATATTAAAACAGTAACTGTACAACTGCATACAAAAAGTAGGTTGTTTTCAAGCGGCACTGGATCATTTACACGATATCATCATGTGTGCATTTTTAACACAATATTGAAATTTAATTTCTTAATATCACAATTATCATCAATATCACCCAACATCCCCAAATGCTTTGCATGGACTATCTATTCACAGAGTTGTACTTTAGTCTAAATTTCCAGTGTCGGTTTTGCACTAAAATTGATCGTCCGATGCCCATTGCTTTCTCTCCATGACCGCTCGATCCCCGCCTCTGATTTACAGTGAGTCCATGCCACCAGGGACGGGTAATAAGAGATCCTGCCTCTTCTTCTTTTGTTCTTCCTCTGCTCTAAGCACGTAGTCAACTACATAGGAAGGTGCAGCCACACCAATTGGAATCATTTCGGCTTTGCTGCATTTCAGTCCTTGAACAATAGTTTTCCACCTTAGCTGCGCTATTGATTTGAGCCTATTATATTTAGTTGTCACCGGTGAAGAGGTTCCACTCTCACATATAGACAAGAGAAAAAAATCCAAAAAACTAAAGGTGTTCGACTAAGACATTACGGGCAGAGAGTTCATTATTTGGTGGTTGTATGGGCTATAATCAAATGCCATAGATTTAACAATTAAGCATTTAATTGTTTTTTTGCTTCGTCACTCACTGGCAGTTGCAGCTGTGGTTTAG
>CAESWR010001930.1:0-17759 GCA_903171835.1 Mullus surmuletus
TCGCCCACTGCTTGCAGCAGTGGCTCGGGCCCTAATAATAAGAAAGAAGAAAGAAAAGAAACCCTTGAGAATACAAGAGGGCTCTCGCCCGCTGCTTGCAGCTGGTCGGCTCGGGCCCTAACTATAGTTATAAATGAAATTGTATATATGTATATGTCAGAGTTGGTTGAAATATAATAAGTATCCTAAATCAGCATATTGACCACAATGCAATGCATGCACGTTTTACCATATATATACTCAATATTAAAAAAAGCCTTATATGCATAAATACAAAATACACAGAAGGCCCTGCATGATTAAATATGAATGGAATAAATATATAAATGGAACAATTCATATCCCAAATGAAAGCTATATAGAACTGTGTTATGAATAATTGCACATGTCATAAAAGTGTGGACACACACACACAGCGTGCCATCTGGAAGTGTGACTCTTGATGGTTTAATCCATAGCAATGGCTTTCTCTCTCCATACATCCCAGGACTGTGATGGTGATGAGTTGTCTGTTCCACGCATGCTGTTCCATATGATAGGGTCATGATTCCTTTGATGTTCTTTCTAAAGAAATGGGATATGTAATTACAATAGATGGGAAACAACTCAAAGCGTTGCGATTGCGGTTACAGGCGACTGCCACACAGGGCGAAGGCCGCATGGCCAACGACCGCAAGGGGAGTGGGTCGCAAGGGGATGCGGTCACTAGGGGAGGCGGTGCGACACAGCTCGGGCCTGCCAGTGCCCCGCGGTGCCTTAGTTATTATTATTATTTTACGGAATGGTGATTTAAGCATACTCCACGACTTTCTACCGGCAAGAAATTTTGCAGGCAGGTCAGGTGCAGCACTCGTAACAAGATTTTAAAGTGACCTTAAAAAGGCGTTCGGAAAGTGCTCGCTAGCGCCCCCTACAGAGCGCCACGAACGTCGACTTTCTCGTAGCTGCATGAAATTTTACACGCACGTGTATCGACCGCCAAACAGGGCAAAGGTTGAATGGCCAACGGCTGCAAGGGGAGGCGGTCGCTAGGGGAGGCGGTCGCTAGGGGAGGCGGTGCGACACAGCTCGGGCCCCGCCAGTGCCCCGCGGGGCCCTAGTTTTTATTTTGATATGACTTAAAACGGCTCAGTAGCGCCCCCTACAAAATTTCAAACGTGTAGCCCCGCCCCTGTGTTTGACCCACAGCTATCATATTGACTGGGCTTATGTAGACCACCGAGATGAACAAAAAAGCCTCTTGGACCAATGGGCCCCGCTCAATAGGAAGTCCGCCATTTAGAATTGAAAATCGCACCTTTTGTGATTTTGCATGTATGGTAAATGATAAACTCCTCCTAGGGATTTAAAGATATGCGGTTGCTACTTCTTCCACAAGTACGTATGACAGATTCCCTTAAAACCTATTAAAAGAATTATTCCACATCGAAGGGGCGTGGCTTCAGCGAAGGCTCAAATCACATCAGTGTCTTTCTTGCAGCTGTTAAACTTCACCAAACAGCTCCGAAATGGAAAGGAGCAAGAGTCTCAGTCTTTCTGAGTCTTATAGAAAACAACATCTTGAGGACGAATCCTTGTCAAAGGCTTATTTGTACAGCAAAGGGCGTGGCCATGGCAACGCAACAAAATGAGGGGGACGATGTGTGTTATTTTTTGACATTTGAAAATGTAATACTTTGATAAGACTTGATCTGATCTTGACTAAATTCTAGACTCTTATTCACAATTGGACCCTTAACAGATTTCTGTCAAAACATCCTGAATATATCAGAGCGCCACCTAATGGCAACAGGAAATGCATCTACGTCTATAAAACCTACTGTGTTGTAGCAAAGCTGCTCAAATTTGTTGAGGGTAGTTATTCATTGTTGTCAAAGCCTTGTTTCAAATTTCGTGAGGTTTGGGCTAACGGCACCAAGATGGCAACCGTTTGTAGAGAGAGTGCCTGTATGTCTGTTAGACAAGCATTGCTTTTTCTTATGTGTGTGTTTCTGTCCCTCTCATGTCCTGTGTGGATTGACAGTTAACATGATAGGTTATCAAAAGTGTTCTGCTACGTGGAAGGGCATGGCCGTGGCCGTGGCCGTGGCGACACGTCAAGTTCCGTAGTATTGGTAGTATCGTGAGACAAGTTAACCAGCCATATCATGCCGATCGTCATCTGGTAGGTGTTATGAAACGATAATAGTAGGCTTTTCTTCTAGTGCAAGTGGCCACTGTGAAAATACCATAACTTTTTGTCTTTTGTTGTTTTTTGCCAAATTACAGAGATCGAGGAACCTGAATCCAGTTCCACACGGGTCACAAACTGCACTTGGATCAGAATGAAAAAGTTGGTGATGTTTGGTGTGACACATATCCTCTCTGTAGACGGTTTCTCCAGCAAAATTGTCAGCCATTCCACTATGCCTGTCAAAAACAACCCGACAATATATCAAGACGTGTTCAGGTAACTTTGTGGGTTCTCTGTTCCATAATATTGTTTTACATCTTAGACATTGTCCAACTATGTCATCTAAAGAGGGGTACGCATTTAGAGATTTAATCGGGCTGTTTGTACCCCGATTTCCCTCCTTCCGGACCAAGGACGACTTGATTATGTCTTATGAGACAATCCTATAAGATGATCCTGTGGTCTGATGTGTGTTAAAAGTGAATTTGTTACTAAATCGGCCTCCGAAAAGAGTCAGAGCCAACTATCGTAAAAATGTAACTTGTCCAATATATACGAAAACTCCTCGTGTGTGTGGGGGAGCTGACTCTGAGTGAAGACTCGCTGATTTTTGACATGGAACGGAATCTAGCCAATCAAGAAGCAGGATGGAGAACAAGGAAGTTGAGTAAGTTGATAACTGTGACACCTGTGTTGATGTTTTCCAGAAGTGCTGTCCTACAGTGCGGAATGTGGGAGCAGATCCGAGTAGACGATGGAAAAGAGTTCTACTTGACCCTTTTCATGCAGGAGAAACTGGCAAGCTACAGAAATAACACAGCGAGGCAGCCATATTTGCAAACATCGTCAACACATGTGAGTTGCCCTATTGTCCTCTTATGCAGGGTAGAAGCTGGGATAAAGAATATTTTAAGATTGAGAAATTCCTATCTGTGTACCCCGCTTCATAAGACATATAGTAATCGGGAGTTTGCCGTCCTTGGTTGTAGAAAATATTGATGAAAACAACCTGATTTATATTTATGTGTATGCCCCGTTATTCGGGATTACTATTAGCTGCAGGTAATAATTGTCATAATTGAAAGTAAATTTAACCTTTTTGTTTTTGCTCTTTTGAAATTCCAGAATCATGTTGTTGAAAGGATGTGGCCAGAGGTCAACAACCGGGTAAACTACGCACTGAAAAGGGCTCTCATCCACGTCGTAGACCAGGAGGAACTTGACATGGAGCACAACTTGACATGATATTGTGTCTCCACACTTGCATGTCAGGTAGCAGAGATTAGACTTGGCCAGATGGTGCAGTCCTGGAATGCACACAGGCTCCAAGGTTAGCATACTGATCTATAAATTTTCTTTCAAGCCTACAATGTACTTCTACTTTAAAAACACAGCATTGTAGAATAAATAAATAAATAAATTACAAGGCTGGGGTTCATATCCTACTGCTCTTGATATAATTGATGTTTGCCATCCCTATAGGCATTATAATCAATGTTTATATATCTATTATTAATTTACTCCAGAAACGTACTTGTGTGTGTATGTGTCTGTCTGCTGACTGTCTGCCTGTCTGTCTGCCTGCCTGCCTGCCTGCCTGCCTGCCTGCCTGCCTACCTGTAAAACTGCTGTTCTGATTGTATACAGTAAATGCTCATGTAAACACCAGATTGGAATAGATCATGTCACGTGTAAACAGTTGATCTGAGATCGTCAATTGGAATAATTTCACTCAGAATGAGAATAGGTCTGCATGTAAACCAGGCTACTGAGGTGGACTGATATGCATGATGGTGATATGCTAATTACCCAAACCTTATCCCGTGATGATTTGTGTTTCCATCTGCTTATTTTAGGCTAGGGTGTTCCAAATCAACTGGCTCTGGGTGGATGCTCAATGAAACTGCCGGCAGATTGTTTGCGAGAGGCTGCAGAAGCTGCACAAGCTTACCACCAGGAAGTGGGGTCATCCCTGACACAAGTCTCCCTTTTCAGGACATTCCCCACAGTTGAGCAACAAACAGCAGCTGAAAATGAATTTGCACGGCAATACTTTGACATTTCCGAACTCTTTCACAATGCTGTGAACAACAACCGAACCCGTTTTCAAAATGGAATTAAGGACCTCATTAATAATATTTTTAATATTTTGCTTTTTTCTGACTTTGTTCTTGTTAGACAAACATGTTGATGTGTACCCTGTGTAAGTTTTACAGATAGCTGTATCAAGACTTGTTTTTTCACCAGGATTTGGTCTCATCTCTGCTTTGTCTAGCCTCCTCAAGATGTCACGTTATATATCACATATAATACTATATATAATGATTCATCACATATAATACTATAATAATGATAATAATAATACGTTTTATTTCAAGGGGAAAGACACTGGGATGTTGTAGATGATAATGGGCTGATATGGAAGTTGTTGAGTGTGGACTTGGAGCCGATGAGCAGGGCCTCAGTGTTATTGCTGTTGAGTTTGAGGAATCCAACACTTGTGGAGACAGGCGATGAGGGAGTTGGGAGGGAGTGGGGCTGTGACTGCCCTATTAGCACAGCTGCATCAACCAGCTGCTGGTAGGGATACCCGACGTCCAACACCAATACCTCAGCTCCAAAGATTAAAATGGGTACCCATGGACCCCCCCCCCCCTCATCATGCTGTCATGTACATACCCCCACCTGTGGAGAGCATTAAAGAAATATGTTTTAGACACCATGTGCCTATTTATTTGATATTTAAAGATCGCAATTAGCTGATTAACACACATCTATATAGGCCAGTGCTGTCTCAGATAGGATATATAGCCTACCAGAGTGAGTAATAAATTCATTTAACCTGAGAAAACATACTTATTTTTATTTTGAAAACATTGATCTGTTTTTCATGATTCAAGATCAAAATGTGAAGTTTACCCTAATTTGGCTCCATATTAATCCTGTTCTATGTTTCAATCACTTGGCTGTCTGTAGGTGATGATTGATGGCAACGTTGAGGCATGGCGACACCTGCTGGTCATTTTACATAACTACTTTCAGTGAGCCTCGTCGGTCTTGACTTGTGTGTTTAATAGCCGATAAATATCTCTCTCTCACTCAATAAATAAATAGCCTACTTCCGTGTAAACTCTGTACTGCGCACACTACTTGCTTTGATTTAGAATAAGTGCATACGGGGGCAGGCAATACAACGACGGCGCCGGAGTTTTATTGTGAAGGATAGGACCCTTATTTTGAAGGGCACCGCACTGGCGGGCTTCGAAGCCCCGCCCACCAACGAAACGAAATATGGAGTGGTATTTTAATTTATTTTGCGAAAAGGAAAAAACGAGCCATTTCCCGTTTTTTTTTTTTTGTTTTTTTTTCGCAAAACGGAAAAATGACAAAAAAGCTTGTTTTTTTGTTTCTGCTCGTGCCTTTTATAACCAGGAAACGGACTGATAAAACGTACCTTGGTCACCTCGTCTTGATCAGGGAGAAAACACATCCTTATGCTAATTTAGCAATGTCTGAACAAGAAAAAGCCTTGCCTAAAACCCAGTCAAGTATTAATTGTGTTGCATAAAACAATGATTTAAAATACACCAATTCATGAGGAAAATAACAAGATCTAAGCTTCTGGAAAGTCAGTATAGCCATATGAAATTTTGAATCACCTTGACCCAGAAAAGTCGTTTCAAATGTAGAATTTCTTCTGAACAAAAGCAAGATTGAATTCTGAATGTTGCCAGCAGAGAGTATATGTGCTGTCAACACTCCTGCTTGACGGCATTATTGCAGCGGACCATAGCAAGTTCATGAGGTTATGAACTGTTCTGTCGCCAAACCAATAGGTGGCAGTAGTGTTTAAGGTTGTGTGTCATCCTGAACATAGGTAGAAGAGCGACGGGTAAACAGGGTTCTCTGGATAAAAACTCCGGTGTGCAAGTCTCGTCAATACAACGGCGTGGTTCCTTTGGGACATCTTCACATGGGGTAGCTGCAGGGTTGGTACATCTGAGGCGCATAGTCACCGTTTCACCGTCGGTTGCTTCCAATCTGGCAAACTGAGGGCGGGGGCTCCCCATGGCAGAGTGACGTCATCTGTGTCGGTGTTTCCAAGACTGGGGCTGGAGAGAAACGACAGCAGGCTTTTCCACTGGACGGTGGTCAGCTTTTGCTGCAGCCTCCATTCAGACAAATCTGCCACCTGCAGCTCCTCCACATGATGCACTGCAGCACAGCCAATGGGCACCGCTCTCTCCTTGGCCTCTGTCGCATTGCTGACACGCATCAGTAGCACGGATGAGTAACATCAGCGGATGGTGGCAGACCCCGCGCAGTGGCAAATTCGTGAGGCGCAGTCCCGCGCGAGGCCAGGTTGGAAAATTGGTGAGCCAAGGCGCACCGAAGTGCGCAGAGACGGGCCTGGCGGCGGAGCAGGGGGAGGTGCAGACAGAATCAGATGGCCTACTGAGAAATTCGTGCCCGTCAGCAGCGCGAAGAGGTGCGCTGGAAGCTCCCCAGCCCGGCTGCTCGCTTGCGTGCCCTGCATCGCGCGTATAGCTGCTCCGCCTATTCCCTTTGCGTGTATTAATATTTGTCTTCTGATTATCTGCAATTGGTGCTACTTTACAGTAATGTATCAATTATTCTCCACTATACCTGTCACCAGTCCACTGTTGCGAAAACCCACACTGATGATAATTTGAACAGTTTGTTATTAATCATGAAGGGGGGTGTTCCCTTTTCCCCTTATTGTCTTTATGTGTACCACACAGGCACATTTCAGCACAGTAAATTATTATCCTATCCTATCCTAATAATTATCTTATCCGATTACAGAACACACGCGTTTGGCACACGAAATGGTAACTCAACCTGACCAAATTAACACTGCTGAAACCTTGATGTAAACTGAGTATCTCACATCTCTCTGCCAAAGATGTCTGGACCGCTCAGGTGGTTTATTAACATACAGCCTCGGGAGTTTCTGGCTATTCTCCGTGGCATGTTGCGTTTTACACAACGTAGATACGCCGTGGATGCCACTATGAATTCAAGGAGGAAACATTACGGGGCTTTAGACTGAGAGAGGTCGAGCTGGATCAGCAGGGAGCAGAGCGCACGAGGCAGTATGGATGCAGACGTTGTTTCTACAGGAGGCAGCGCCTCGCGGCACAGCTACTTAAATGTGAGTATTTGCTTCTACATCCGTTTATACACTTTTGGCGATCAGTACCTATCCACATTAAATATCCTATAAGTAGTCATACATGGTGGTGTTTACAGGATATCTACCCCCCACCCTTTTCTTTTCTTCCTCCTTGCTGCGCGCTGTCAGGGGAATCGGAGAGCCGCTGCCCTCTCGGTCATGTTGGTTCACCTCCTGCATCCGGACCCGGTCACGACTCTGCTGTGGCCGAGCCTGATCTGGACTGCGGTCGCCCCCCCCCCCCAACCCCCGGGACCAAGTCCTCCTCATCCTTCCTCCTGCAATAATAAAAGACACTTTGATTCAAAATCAACCGTTTTTATAATGTTTTCATATCTTGAAATGGAAAGGAAAGGAAAAACATTAGTGGAAGAAAAAGCGTGATGTGTCCTTTACGCACAGCTGGTTCACATTTGCAGCCCATTCCGCAATGGCATTTTTTGTTTATGTCGTGATTTGTGCACACAACCCACCTTTGTCAAATGGGATTTAAATAGACGCAAGTTGATATGAGTGTCTGTATGTGTGGTGGAAAATTATGTCATGCTGCTTCACTGAGCTGTCGCGCCAGTTGGAGGGAGAGAGTTGCGCGTGTGGCCGGGTGGGCTCGTACCGTGGAAGATTTTCGGTTTGAAAGCCTGAAGTTGTCCAGTGCGTATCTGTCACGACGCTTGTTTGTTGTTCCACTTGTTGTTCCAATGTTGTCCAACTTCCAAATCTCAAAACACCTGTTCTGATCCTCAATCTCCTCAACACTCTTTCCGCTAATATATTTTTTGGCTTTGATTTTTCATAAACCCTCATTCTTTCATCCTAAATAGCATGTATTTCAGTGAATCATGACTGTAAAGATGGGCATTTTTAGGGAAGCATCATCTTTATACATTTGATAGGATGGTTTGATTCAGTGACGTGCAGTCAGGGGAGGCAGGTGAGGCCTCACCTGCCATCATGGAAAGAAAAAAAATGTAAAAAGAAAAAAATGAATGAAATTGTTATATGTATCCAGTGATTATACTATAAAGTAATTTTCCATTTAACTTCACCAGTGTTAGATTATTTTTATTCAAAATGGCTGAATTTTCACATTTACCGTTCAAATAGTGAGAAGAGACTTGCGGTGAGGCAGCAGCCAGCTGAGCCTCACCATGGATGCGCAGTGACTCGGCTAACTGCTGGCCTGCTGTGCAGTGAGACCGTATTGCTATCTCTCTGTATGTCGCTATTAACATTTTTACCATAGTTTAGTTAGCTGAGGTATATAATGTACAGTGTATGTTGTCAACAACTGTATGTGTGTCACGTGTTTCTTGTGCTGAGCAATCATAAAACGGCTGCGAAGACGCACTGGGTGAGGCACGCAGTTCTCCTGCCTGATGGTAGAGGGCGCTAGTGATCCCAGGGATCCTTCTTGCGACTCCTCGGCTGCAGAATAAGTGACAACAAGCTACAGTTAGCAAGTCAAGTGCAGCAACTTTTAAAACTTAAGAAAAATAAGGAAGACTTCTATAAACAAGTTATCGATGCTTTTGTTCAGAAGGAGCGGCGCATGGACTTCATTTATAAGTAAAGGTAAGACCATAATAAGGTTTTTTTTTATTAAATGTGCTTTTTTGTGTGCTACAGTTTGTATGTGTAAAGAATGCTGGTATGAGCTTTTAAACATAACCCGTTAACTGCTGCCAATCAAATGGTGAATAAGATACTCTTTAGGGTTCATATGTTTGTAAATCTGACTGTGATGAAGTCGGTGCCTCACCAGCCATCAACCTCACCGCACCTCACTGGTGTGGCTGCCGTGTGTTCAAAGGCAGATGCGGTTTCCACCTGAAGCATTGTGTTGGAGAAAAATTTTGGAGCAAAAACCGAATTGAAGGCATGGCCCTCAATTAAGCACATGCTCCTTCTCCTGCATGTTCTATCGATCTTAGAATTAAGCCACGAATCATTCTTTGCCATTCGGAGTCACCGTTCTCCTTTTATTTAAGTAGTAGAACATGAACCGGTTACAAGTCCAACCTCGAGGAGGAAGAGAGAGAGCACAACCAGTACAGCAACATGGCCTGCCTTCCTCTCTCTCCCGTCTCTGTCGCCCTGCGCTAACATTTATACTCTATCTAGCGGAACGTGTGTTTGTCCAGATGCAGGGGAAAGACAGCAAGTCTGCAGGTCTCCTCCGTTCCCATCGTTGATCCTCCTTACATGGGTGGTCGTAAAGTCACCCCCCTTCTTGGGTCTTGACCTGCAACGTCTCACGCACACACATTCACACCATCCTAACCTATGTAATATATGTTTAAAATCAATCATTATGAAGTTTTCTAGGGTTATTGAGTTTTAGGTAAACAACTGGTCATCTGTTTTTTTTTCCTTATCGGTTTCCCTCCTTGGTCATAAAACCCCTTAAACATTCTTTAGCTTACCCTCCTTTCTGCCTTTACCTTAATTTATACACTTTCAATTGCGATGTGACTCTTGACGTTAACTAAGCAATGTGACTTTTGCAGCTTCTGCCCAAGGGCTGGAGACAGACCTTGCCAGAGGAGTAGCAGGAGTGGCTAGGCCGAGCTCTGTTCACCAGAGGCGCCGGGGGCCAGCCTCTCCTCACCACCGACCTCCGCCTCTGGTGGGACCCTCCCAGAGACCGGCCCCTCTACACCCAGCTGCCCGCCTCGGCCCACGCCTTCTTCCAGTGCTGGTTCTTCCTGTGGCTGCCCTACAGGATGTGGGCATACAGACTTGTGTGTCCCAGCTGTCGGCGCAAGCTGACCGGCGCTGGCCCGTACAGAACGGTCCGGAGGGTCTTGGACATGAGCGGCTGGTACTTCATGGGCACGGAGTACCTGGAGTGCCGCTTGTGCGTCAGGAAGTAGGCCGCGTGGGTGCAGGACATCCTGGAGCAACTGGACCTGGCACACAGGGAGAAGTTTCCGGCTGTTCTCACGTACAAGTAAGCAGAGATGTGACGCCCTCCCAAACATCAGCACACGCTATGCTGGTTCTGTTGTTGTTGTCGTCATTGTCGTGTATGTAACTGGGCTCTTCCCACCACCACCACAGGGCCGTGATGGCTCAGCTGAAGGAGCGCACTTTGGGCAACAGTGTGTCTCGCCTCCGTTCCGTTCTCCTGGAGCAGAGCTCCGTGAGTGATTGTGTGGTTAAAAGACAGAGTAAATAAATAAATACTAATAAATATGTGAGTGAAATTAGATTAAAAAGAGGTAAAACAGTTCATTACAATTATTTGACATGTTAAAATGATATTAAAAAGGGTTAAAAACTCATAATTCATTTAAGATATTCAAAATATGTGTTCATAGATTAAATGTGTTTAAAAGTACATGTTAAAAGGCAGAAAGCTCATAACAGTGCAGTGAGGTTAAGTGTTGTGTGTTGTGTTTTCGATGATCGATTAGTTTTGCCTACAGGCCTGAAGGGGGAGCCCTTGCCGCTCGATGCTTCACTTGTAATGAAGCTGGCAAAGGGTTCAACCGTGTCCTGTCTCTTCATTTACATTTCCCTCTTCAGAGAGGACACTACACTGGCAGACTACGGCCACAGCCAGCGGAAGCAGGGAGGTCTTCTGCGCCGTGCGTGAGGGAAAGACAGTTGAGCTATGGCTGGCGGAGAGGAGAGCCGCACGGCAGGAAAAGGAGGGCGGCCCTTCCTGAGATCCTCTTCTCTCTCTCTCTCTCTCTCTCTCTCTCTCTCTCTCTCTCTCTCTCTCTCCTCCTTCTTCTTCTTCTGAATATGTATATATCTATTTAAAATGAATATAATTATTGTTGTATATAATATGTGTGTGTATGTATATAAATCGTTTGTTGTTTTAATGTTTGGATATAGTTGCTGCCGATTAAAGTCTTCTTTTACTTGTAGACGTCTCTCTCTCTCTCTCTCTAAGATGAAGAGGCTCAATGAAGCCCTCTCCTCTTTTTTTGGTCGAATCACTCGCGCGCTCTCTCCCCTGTTGCCTGCGACGCGTTGACACGTCCGAGCGCGCGCGTGGCTACTTTGCATGGGGGGCGGAGCCCCGCTCGGGCGTCTCCGGCTCTTTCCGGAGGATCGCCAGGTGAGCTGGGTGGCGCGTTGTTCCGATTATCGAGCCGGAAATTCGGTAAAACTGGAAAGGGGGCGAAGGGGGAGCCCGGCTCGGCAGCGCCAGACTTTTGTGCTGGGCGAGGCGGCCGGAGAGAGACGAACTTTCGTTGTCGCCCTTGCGTTTAACGGAGACCATTCTTCCCGGTCGGGCCCCCCCGCCCCAATCGTCGCCGGACCCCCCGCGCACCTTTCCCGGTGTTCCCTTGGGCCCGCGCAGCCGGACGCAGCCGGTGTCCCCGAACGTCCGTTCAAATAGGAAAACTGGAATGTAACACCGGAGCCGCTCTCCTGGGAGCGTCCCCACGCTCCCGGCCCCTCTGCCGCGAGTTCGAGACCCCCATCTCCCCCTTCTTTATCCGCTCTATCTATCCTGTTATTCAGATGTGGATAATTTTGATTATTTATTGATGCATTATGGATTGTTTATTCTCAGACGTTTGAAAGTTTTTATGCCTAAAGTGTGAACCACCTGAGAAAATATTGAGCTCTCAAAGTACCACCAACTGTCCAACCTAAAAGAAATACAGTAACACTGAATATGAGGTTTATTTATTGACAATGAACCATTATAACAGGCACTCGTTATTACTCATCAATATCATATATTCTCATTTATTTATTCTTTTTACCACGAGGGGAACCTCTCTCTCTCTCGCGTAACCACACTTTGAGAAACACTGATTTATGAAAACAAACACCTTGGTTTCCACCCGGATTGATTGATTGATTATTCATCACAACAAACATTGGTTTCCACTTTCCAAAGTTGTTTATTACAAAGTTTAAATAAATGTACATGCACACAGCACATACACAATATATTTATATATAAAAAATATCACTGCCACTGCACACACAGCAGAGTGCATCATCTGACATCTGCCACTGCGCGTGTGCAGAATCCAACAGGGTCCTTCTACACTTCACACATGAAATGTCGATTTGTTTGTGTAATCTTTATAAAAATAGAAAATGGTAAAATTCCTATGGTGAAAAAAAAACAACGTCACCGTATACGGTGTGCTTACATCTCCCTCCTCCTCATCGTTCGAGGGTTCGGCCGGATCCGACTGGGTCGACGAGCACGTGGCGGGGGCGGGGACGATGGCGGCAGGTTGAGGGCGAGGCTGCGGCGCCTGGAGGAGTGTGCTGAGGTTGTCGGCGAACCTCAAGTCCGCGAGCTCCTCCTCACCGAACCCCTCCCCTTCGTCCTCCTCTTCCTCCCACTCCTCGGCCCCATCCGGAGCGTCGGGGTCCCGGCCGAGATCCGCCTGCAGCACGGCGTCCGTCTGGGAGAGCAGGTGCTCCATGCAGATGAGCTCACCTGAACAAAGACACGTGCGGAGACGCCACTCGGCCCGTCACTCACGGCCGACTCGCGCCGCCCTACCTGTGTCCTCCCCGGGACGCGTGGAGTTTTCAACCACCTGCTGCTCCTCTGGCAAGGTCTGTCTCCAGTCCTTGGGGAGCAGCTGCAAAAGTCACATCGCTTCGTTAACGTCAAGAGTCACATCGAATTCTTCACGTGAAAAGCTACATCTGCCTTTGAACACACGCCAGCCACACCCTTCAACCTGTGCGCCTGTGGTCGCTGCCAGCTGTGTGGGCTCATCGCCTGCGCGGGGAGGGGGCCATCGCGGTGAGGCAGGGGGGGCTGAAGGTGGGTCCCTGGTGACTGAAAAACACACAGACACACTCACATTTGTTACTCTGTGACAGCCGACGCCCAAAAAGAGACATTTATATTCAGACAAACTCACGGTGGGATTCGATCTCTGAGGCGGCGGCGAGGAGGGCGCCGTCAGTGGGCTCCGCGCGGTCCCCGCATGCAGCGCCTGTGTGGAGAGAGCAGTCAAATGAATATGCATATTCACTTTTTGCACCTACGACGCCTGGACATGAGAGCACTCTCTCGACGAAGCCTGCTGGGGACTGAGGAAAGCTGGACGATAATCCATTCTGTGTCAGACAAAAAAAAAAAAAAGAAGGAATGTATGGGTTTGCATTAAAGTTGCGGCACCTCACAAACGTCACACACACGGTCCTCGCATGTATTAGTGTTAAGTCAAGTGCCACGTGACCTGCTCCTTTCAGTACCAAAAATACACAGAATGAATGTATTCAAATGTTTTATGCTCCTTTTAAATTGATGTGTCTGAGCTTTCATATTTTCTAGCTCATGCTTTTTACTTTCTTGTGTACAGTGACAAAGTCAAAAATCTATTTCTCATAAGTTCAGATGTAATATTCTTCATGTACAGTCACTCTGACCTCTGACCTGCAGCTAAAAATAGATCACATCACTGTATATTCACGTCATTCTCTCTCTCTCTCACACACACACATTTTAAGGTAACACATTCATTATTAACGGAAAAAACAGCACACGATATTAACATAACTCACACACACACAAATTACCGCAATTTAACGTAACAAACATGCTAAATAAGAGGTAAAAAAATATCACAAGCACACTCGTTACTAACGGGGGAAAATAGCACACACACACACACAGACACACATTACCGTATTTTAACGTAACACACACACGGTAATTGACGGTTAAAAACAGCGCACACGCCACCTTGTATTAACGTAACTCAAACACGCACCGAGCTTAATACAGCACACAAATAAACCGCTCAAATGAGCCGAGTGCCGCCGAGTTTAACTTACGTAACACACAATGACAGGCCATTGCGTGAATTAAACCGACACTTACAACTGACAATTGTCCAGTCAGGCACAAAGTTTCTGCCGCGGTGTAAAAAGTTGGACGTACAGATGCAGAATGAAGCGGTGCAGCATGGGCCTCGAACGTTCGAAGCCGCGCGCAGCAGGCGGCCAATCAGAGAGCGAGGCTTCAAGTAGGACGGGCCAATCAGACCTTGCGGTAAATTCCGGAGGCGGAGCACGAAAGTAGGACAGGCCAATGACGGCCCGGATGGGAGGCGGCCTAAAGTAGGACAAATGTTTGTTTTTTTTTAGATACTTTATTAATTCAACATGGTGCAATACATTTCAATACACCAACAGAACATCGCCATGGGGTTTCAATACATAGATTCAAAGTTTTGATAGCTTTCATGTTGATGAATTTTGATAGACTTAATGTATTGTTTGGCTTCATTTTCAAAAATAAGAAAAAGTGTCTTTTGATTAGTGTAACGACATTTATGAATGTGCCATTTGGCTAATATGATAAGATTGATGCTATAGTATATAGTATAGTAAGATGGATTGTCAGTGAAGCCAAACAATACATGTTCAAAGCACAGGGAAAAAAGAGGTTCAATCGAAAAACAAATCAGGTTACAAAAATCTTCCCATAATTTGGTTGAGAAAGGGCAAGACCAAAATAAATGAAAAATGTCTTCAGGGTGTCCTACACAGAAAGAGCAGTTTAAATCTATATATTTTTTAAGTCGTTGTAAAAAAAAAACTTTAGATGGGTAAATTCTGTGAATTATTTTAAAAGATACTTCTTTTACCTTATTATTAATTATATATCTAGCAAGTAAGTTCCAGATTTTTTTTCCAGTTAAGGTTATTAATAAAGTTATTCCAATAAGTTATTACATTTGGAGTTGATACAACTTCTTTCTGAAATAAAGAGTGTATATCACGGTTACTACTGCTTATCGAGGAGAAACAAATTTGGCCTATATCTAATTTGGTTGGATCAAGGGGCAAGAGTGTTGGGTTTTGTATGAATGTACTTCTAAATAACATAATTGCTCCAGAAGGGATTGCATTTATGACAATATTAAATTCACTAATAGGAATAGGGATTCTGTATTTTAGGATAAATTGTTGATATGTAAATAATGATCTGTTTGAGTTAAACAACTGATGAACTAAAAGTATGTTGTGTATAAACCAATGGGGGTAAAATAAAGAGTTGTGTCTATATATAATGTCTGTATTATTCCATATGTAGTATCTATGTGGGGAAAAATTACGCTTGTAGATTAATGACCAGGAAAGAAGCATCTGTTTGTGGAAGTTAGATAGTTTTAATGGGATTTTTTCAATATTGTAACTACAAAATAAAAGGAAATTTAAGCCACCTAATTTAGAAAAAAATAAAATTTGGCATGAAGTTCCAAATTGAAGAGGGGTTCTTGAGGAATTGCTTTAGCCAATTAATTTTAAATGTATTATTCAAAGTGTGAAAATCTAAGATGTTAAGACTGCCCTTATCATATGAATCCATTATTACTGATTTGTTTTTATGTAATGGTTTTTGTTTCGCCATACAAAGTTAAATAGCATCTTGTCAATGTTTTCTGAGATATTTTTATCAACATCAAGAGATAAAGCAGCATATGTTAGACGGGATAGTCCCTCAGCTTTGGTCAGCAAAATTTTACCTCTCAATGACAAATCTCTCTGCAGCCATTGATTTAATTTTTTCTGGGTTTTATCAATAATTAAATTAAAATTTAGATCGCATCTGGCTTCCTTATCCTTAGTAATGACAATACCTAAGTAAGTAGTAGAGTCTTTTACAGGTATATTACATATGGAAGGGATATTACAGAATTTAAGAGCAAGCAATTCACATTTCTTTACATTCAAGCAAAGTCCGGAAGCAATAGAGAAAGTACTTATCAAATCAATGGCTAAAGGTATCTGAGAGCTATCTTTTAAGAATAAGTTAACTTCGTTGCCCGCCATATGATACCTTTTAATGGACTAAGCTTTATGGAGTCGGTGAGTAACTGCGTACATAGGAGAAAAAGGTAAGGAGATATAGGGCATCCCTGCCTGACCCCGCGTTGAGGAAGAAACAGGGAGAAGTACCAGCATGCAATTTGATTGAGAGATATAGGGCATCCCTGCCTGACCCCGCATTGAGGAAGAAACGGGGAGAAGTACCAGCATGCAATTTGATTGAGCAGTTTCCATTTGTTTACATTGTTTTGATGGCACTGCTAAAGTATGAGCCAAAACCAAATTTTTTTAGGGCATGAAATATGAATTTATGTTCGAAAGCCTTGTAGAAATCTAAAAAAAGAATGAAACTTTCATCAATGCATAAGTCTGAATAATCAATTAAATCAAGCACAAATCTGATATTGTTAGAAATATGTCTATTTATCATAAAGCCGGATTGAGTTTCATCAATTATAGTCTAAAACAAATGTAATTATTTTAGCAAACACCAACGCAAATAATATTTAGTCATTATTAAGTAAACAAATTTGGCACCATAAAGTAAATCATTGAATATAAATTGAAATATTGAAAATATTGAGCTCTCAAAGTACCACCGTTCATTCCGACCAATGACCTAAGAAAACACAGTGGGGGATGGACAGTTTACAAAGGAGGCATGCGCACCTTATTTGAGGTCTATTCATTGACGATGAGCGTTAAAAAAGATATAAACAAGCATTATTGCTATATTGCTATATTGTAATGATTTTTTTCCCCCACTAGGGCTGGGCCACGCTTAGCTAACCACAGTTTGAGAATCACTGATTGATTGATTGATTGATTGATTGATCATTCATTCATCACAACAAACACGTTGGTTTCCACTCTCCAAATGTGTTCATTAAATAGATTTATAAACACATAGCACACAATATATGAATATCAATTCACAGAAGAGACAGGCATAGACAATATATTTACATATGTACAAAAAACATCTCTACTGCTGCTCCTCCCCCCCCCCACCCGGGCACTCTCCCTGGCCCGCGCCAGCCACAGCCTGGCGTCCACGCCCGTCGCCATGGTGCAGTGTGCAGTGCTGCGTGCCCTTCAGGTTGGTATGGCCATAGTCCTTGAGCACCGGCAGACCGCAGCTCTGGCACCTGTAAATGGCCCTGGGAGTTCTGGCGGCGGGCTCTGGCCGAAGATCCACTTTCGTCCTCCTCCACTTTGTTGTCCTTTCTCCAGCAGGAGAAAGTCCCCCTGAAGAAGAGGTGTCCCGTTTACGTGGGTGGCCGCAAATGGGACAGGGTGGGGACGGCAGCCAGTAGGTCATCTCGCCGGCCTGCGACAAGACCAGCCGGTCTTCTCCTTCTCCTGCCTCTTGTTGCGCCACGCGGCTAACCTGTTCTTCGAGGCAGGGGAGGGGGTGAGCCAACGGGGAGCTGGGAGGTGGAGGGGCCGCTGGGCTCCCGCAAGGCAGGGGTGGAGGTGGAGGCTGCCGACACGGCGCCGTTCGGGGGACCCTGGGGTTTCTGCAAAAAGAGAGCCATAAAAAACCACACACCACCCCACATCAGCAGCATCAGCATCATCAGCTTCAGCAGCTTCAGCAGCTTCAGC
>CAESWR010001932.1:13911-26954 GCA_903171835.1 Mullus surmuletus
CACACACACACACACACACACATTTTGCAAATGAAAACATACAAAGACATTCTGTTGAGACACGATTCTCCCTCCATCGAAGCCTACAGAGAGAGAGGGAGGGAGCGTGTGTGTGTGAGTGTGTGTGTCTGTGTGTGTGTGTGTGTGCGTGTGTGTGTGTGTGTGTGTGTGCGTGTGTGATTGCTCCCTGAGACCTTCCACAGTCACTTTAACCCTGGGAGTTGCACCAGCCAGCTGACCCCACGAGCTGAAGATCCTCCAGGTCCGCTGACTTGCAGGTAACGGACAACACATCAGGTGTCCTGTCACATGGGACCATCTGTACCATCAGGTGTCCTGTCACATGGCACTGGACCATCACACAGGTGAAGCCAGCAGCTACCAGATCCTGCCAGGTCACACCCAACATGTGCAGGCAGAGAAACCCGAGCCAGCTCACATGACTCACGCTTAGCAGAACCTCACACACACACACACACACACACACACACAGACACGTTCCATTCTCTCTGCAGGCCATGTGACACAGCATGAGGAACAGGAAGTGAAGTCTGAGATGAAGACATTCGCTCTGCCTCTGAAACTGTCATTTCACTTTGTTCCACTGTGTCCCTCAGTGGCCCAAAACGCTGCTGATTCAATTAGTGCATTAACGCACACACGCACACACACACACACACACAGACTATTGTAATAGGTTCTTTAATGAAGCAGCCCAGCCGAGCAGAAACGATGCTTTCTGTGGTCATCGTCTGAAACTGAAACCACCGCGTTAATGATGGCAAAGCATGAAGGTGATGATGAGGAACATCTCATTAGTGGGAAGTTACATGATCAAGTCTGAGACAATCTGCATGTGTGTGTGTGTGTGTATCATGAACATGATGACAACACACTCATTCACCTGACGGTCGTCTGTCAGGAAAACAAGAACTAAAAGATAAGCTGTTATTGAGAGGAGAGGAGAGGAGGGGATGAGATGAGATGAGATGAGATGAGATGAAGAGAGGAGAGGAGAGGAGAGGAGAGGAGAGGAGGACAATTGGTTGAACCAAAGGCCGTTGTGGCAGTGAAGGCTGATCTGTGAGTGCAATGCCCTACAGGAAGTGGTGGGGGCAGCAGAGAGCAGCTGTGTGACAGCGTGAAGAAGAGCTGCTGCTCAGAGCTACAGCAGAGCACTGTGGAGAAGAGCTGAACGCCATGTTTGAACACCATCTTCATCTTCTATCCATCAATAAAGCTGATGAAAATGAAGCCGCAAAGCTGTAATGTTGCTCACTGCTTCAGTGGCCTGTGACTCGCCTCGCTCCTTAACGCCTCTTTACGTTGACTTTGTGTGGATTCTGCTCGTCTCGCTCCTTAAAGCCTCTTTAGGTTGACTTTGTGCGGATTCTGTCTGTCTCGCTCCTTAACGCCTCTTTACGTCGACTTTGTGTGGATTCTGCTCGTCTCGCTCCTTAACGCCTCTTTACGTCGACTTTGTGTGGATTCTGCTCGTCTCGCTCCTCAACGCCTCTTTAGGTTGACTTTGTGCGGATTCTGTCTGTCTCGCTCCTTAACGCCTCTTTACGTCGACTTTGTGTGGCTTCTGCTCGTCTCGCTCCTCACCGCCTCTTTACGTCGACTTTGTGCAACTCTTCTTGCCTCGCTCCTTAACGCCTCTTTACGTCGACTTTGTGTGGATTCGGCCCGTATCGCTCTTTAACGCCTCTTTGCATCAATTTTGTGCTGATTCTGCCCGGCTCCCTCCTGAACGCCTCTTTACGTTGACTTTGTGTGGATTCGGTCCGTCTCACTCTTTAAAGCCTCTTAACATCAATTTTGTGCTGATTCTCAACACCTCTTTACTTTGACTTTGTGTGGATTCTGTCCGTCTCGCTCCTTAACGCCTCTTTACGTCGACTTTGTGTGGATTCTGTCTGTCTCGCTCCACAACGCCTCTTACGTCGACTGTGTGCGGCTTCTGCCCGCCTCGCTCCTCAACGCCTCTTTACGTCGACTTTGTGTGGATTCTGTCTGTCTCGCTCCTTAACGCCTCTTACGTCGACTGTGTGCGGCTTCTGCTCGTCTCGCTCCTCAACGCCTCTTTACGTTGACTTTGTGTGGATTCTGTCCGTCTCCCTCCTCAACGCCTCTTTACGTCGACTTTGTGTGGATTCTGTCCGTCTCGCTCCTCAACGCCTCTTTACGTCGACTTTGTGTGGCTTCTGCTCGTCTCGCTCCTCACCGCCTCTTTACGTCGACTTTGTGCAACTCGTCTTGCCTCGCTCCTTAACGCCTCTTTACGTTGACTTTGTGTGGATTCGGTCCGTCTCACTCTTTAACGCCTCTTTACATCAATTTTGTGCTGATTCTGCCCGGCTCCCTCTTGAACGCCTCTTTACGTTGACTTTGTGTGGACTCTGCTCGCCTCGGCTGTACAAATGGCGTTTCCAGGTGCTCCAGTTGAACCAGCTAAGCCACCAGCAGCCAATCAGCAGCAGCTTCTGACTGCTGGAGGATGTGATGATGCCCGTAGACGGTCTGATGTCCCTAATTGGCCACCGTTACCATGACGACACATCAGGCGTCCTTGTGTGATTTGCAGCAGATGATTTCACTCATTCAATAGAAATCAGTTTTAAACTCTTAATTCTCAGTCAAGCCATTTGTGAAATAAGTAAGTCATAAAAATACTACTACTACTAATAATAATGGTGCCTAATTGACTAATTGAAAATATGATCAATAGATTAGATGCTCAGCCCACCTTCCTACCAGGCATACACCACTTACTTCCTGTGGAGTGTGAGTACTCACCCCAGCGTTGTCATGGTGACGATGGTGTACCAGAAAGCGGCCGGGATGGAGGTGAACCTACTGCCGGAACCCTTCTCAGCGTAGAACATGACGGTGGCGAAGATGATGATGGCCATGGTGAGCGAGAAGAGCAGGAAGCCCAGCTCCGACGCGCAGCTCTTCAGCGTGTAGCCCAGGATGCGAAGTCCCGCCGAGTGTCGCGAGAACTTGAAGATCCGGAAGACCCGGAAGACTCTCAGCGTGACGAAGGCGCCGCTCACGTCCTCGTTGTCCGTCATGACGAGGCCGATGTAGTAGGGCATGATGGCCACCACGTCGATGATGCTCATCACGCTCTTCACGAACCTGTAGCGGCTCGGCGCCGCCAGGAGGCGCAGCAGGTACTCCACCGTGAAGATCATGACGCACGCCGTGTCCAGGCAGAAGAAGGCCAGCGCGTAGCGCTCCCCGCATGACATCTCCTTGACGCGGTTCGGCGCGGCGCCGCACGGGACCGTCTCAACCACGTTGGCGAGCACCGACACCGCGATGAAGAAGCCGGTGACGTAGTAGAACACCAGCGCCATGGTGGAGGTGTGCGGGTTCTCGAATGCGCGCCACATGGACTCCCGGAAGCTGAGCTCCGCAGACACCAGCTCGTGGCTCTGCTCCATCTCCTCGTCGTCCTGGATGCGCTCCTGGTTCTCCCGCCGCCGGTCCTTGTACTCCTCGTAGCAGCAGTCGCCGATGATCTCCGGGATGATGCCGAAGAAGGCCAGCTCCTCGTCGTAGGCGGAGATGCACTCCTGGCGCGGGTAGTGCAGCTTCCCGGTGCGGTAGAAGTTGAGGATGTGGCGGAAGATGTCCGGGTCCCGGTCGAAGAAGTACTCGTTGGTCTCCTCGTGGAAGAAGAAGTCTCGCTCGGTGCTGCCCAGAAGGGTGTCCGGGTACCGCTCCAGCGTGTTCCGCCACGTCTGGAACTTTGTTCCGCTCACGTTCAGCACGAGCAGCCGGTCCGTCCGGTGCTGCTTCTCCCGCGGCGGCACCGGCATCGGTGCGCTGGCCACCGGCATCCAGCCGATAGCGGCTGCGCGGGCGAACGGCATCCAAGCCGCCGCACCTGCGGTCATCCTGCTTCGAGTGGAGGTCCCGGAGGTCTTGGAGGTCTTGGAGGTCCTGGAGGTCCTGAAGGTGTCGGAGGTGTCGGAGTTGCCGGAGGTCCTGGAGGTCCTGGAGGTCTTGGAGGTCCCGGAGGTGTCGGAGTTGCCGGAGGTCCTGGAGGTGCCGGAGGTCCTGGAGGTCCTGGAGCTTGGTCACAAGAGAAGTGGTGTGCAGGACGAGCTCATGAGGAGGCAAACGAACCGCGTCCACTGAGAACTTCAGTCTTCAAGCTGCAAGAAAAAGCTGCGTGGAATTCAGGAATCAACGTGTCTCAGAGACCCGCCGCCCGGTGTCGGAACTCCCGCCGCGCTGCGGGCTTCACACCACGGCAACAAGTTCGTCCCAGTGACGGGGAGCGGCTCTAGATCCCGCGGAAGTTCCGAGTTGCGCTGTGTGACCGAACCGGAGCGTCGGTCAACCGGAGAGAGAGAGAGAGAGAGAGATGATGGAGACGGAAGTCCTCCTCCCTCTGCCTCCGCCTCTCTGATCCTCCCCGACTCTGCGCTGTGTGTGTGTGTGTGGTGCGAAGTTGATCGTTCTTGAAAGAAGCTGAGGCTAAACAGAGTGATACATTTTATCAACACACACACACACACTCAGCTGCAGTCAGTGAGGTCTCACTCTGCTGTTAATCCTCTGAACAAAAGGAAGCCACAGGAGACCTGATGATGTAGCTGCTCCTATTAACTCTGCGGAACTCAACCAATGTATTGATTGACAGGTCGATGCACAAGGGACCTTTGTATACATCACACACACACACACATGCGATAAAGGCAGCCTCTTCACCATCACTCCATCAATCATCATGATCAGCTGCCTCTGAGCAGTTATTGAGCAACTCTAAAGGTCTGAGGGATTTCTCTATGTGTTTGGGTTGGATGATCATGTGACCGACACAGAGAGCTCTGCCCACACGGAGCTTTGACTGGAAGTCTCGAGTAAACCTTAGTCTCATGGCGAGGGCACCTGTTAGCTTCAACCCCCCACCAGATTTGACCTTCCTGATGTTGTTCATGGCGTTGGTGATATTCCTGGTGGTCCTCCTACTTTTCTCGGCACCAGAGCCAGTGAACTTCAAAACTCAACCCTGAAAAGGTCCAGACAAGGACCAGCCAAGATGGCGGTAAGGCTGAAGATAGTGAGACCACGATATTGAAGATCCTCTCTGAGAGACGACGCTCCACACTTGTAAGTCTCTACATTTTTAGCAGAGTGAGATGTCGTCCCTCGGGAATACATGAGGACTTTGAGGTGTGAGTCTCTCCACTCAGCGCCTCAGGAGGAGTGACCTTTGACCTCACAGATGGAGGCGGAGGCTTGGTGTGAAGTGTGAGGCTTCCTGAGCGAAAGCATCTGAAGCGGCACTCAGCTCATCAGTGCTCTCACTCCAAGAGGCTTCCCATCCATCTTCTATTGGAGGAAATCAATTGTCTGTGATGGGCGGGGCCTCTCAGTCACACAGTTGGGTGAATGTTGTTGCATGCTGTCAGACTGCCTGCAGCTGTCAGAGGTCAAAGTTCTCTGTACATCTATACTTTAGATGTGCTCATAAAGGGGGGGGAGGGGGGCTACAGCCGTGAAGAGATGGAGGAGGAGAATCATCATGAGGGTGATGATTGGCCAGCAGCTTCCTCTGATCAGACCACCAGGAGACCTTCCCCAAACTTCCATCACCATCAGAACCTGAGATTCCAACCAGAATCTCAGACTACAACCAGAACCTGGGAGAACAACTAGAACGTGGGAGAACAACCAGAACCTGGGAGAACAACTAGAACCTCGGAGACTAACCAGAACCAGGGAGACCAACCAGAACCAGGGAGAACAACTAGAACCTGGGAGACCAGTCTGTCCCACGTCAACAACATCATTGTCAAATTTGCTGATGGTCTTGTCGAGAGCAAAGGCCCCCCGAGAACAAAGGGACCCCCGGCCGCAGAGAACCACCAAAATTCAAGATCCAAGCTCTGAACTAAATTTCCCAGCATCCTTTGCTCAGGCCACCTCACAGCCAATCACAACAACCATTTTGGCTGTCCCCGCACCCAGCAGGGAATCCCCGCACGTCACCACTGGACTATAAAACATCAAAGGTGCCTTCGAACGACGCTCTGCGACACATTCCAGCATCCTGCAACTTCAGTGAGGATCATCGCCAGGAATTCCGCTATTCCTGCACCGCGTGTCTCGCCGTCAAAGCAGTATCCCGTTGTAAGGAAGCACCCACTTTTACACGGTAAACAGCCGAAACTTCTACCTCGCAGGACGAGACGGGATTCCCCCTTTCAGTGTGAAGGGCACAAAGCTTCCCTCTTTTCCCCTACGTGAGAGCATCCCAATCCGCGCAGAAGGAGCACGAAGGACGAGATCGTCTTCTTTGAAGAAAGTCGACTCACTGCTCCTGTTAACAAGGACGAGGACCAGCCGCCACTTCCCGCCACGAGGCGAAGGAACGGACCTCTCCGCTCCGCCAAGCCGGACCGAGAAAGAGCTCCCATTTCACCGCATCCCGCCAGGAGGCAACATAACGGTTTTCGACGTAACGGACCGGACACAAGCTCCCCTTTCGCTGCTCCCGTCGAAGAAGGACGAGGACCAGCCGCCGCATCCCGCCAGGAGGCGAAGCCTCGCCGCCAAGCCAGAACCGACTGAGCGCCCCCCCCCCATTCACAAAGTAAGAGGCTAACGTCTGGGCAGAGCTAGTTAGTTTATTTGTGTTTACATGTTTGTCTACACACGGATCGAGCGATCCGTTAGTGTTTGCGTTCAGTCGCCGCGCTGATTGTGGCGTCTTTGTGTTGAAGTGAGAACATTGATCTCTATCTGAGAAACCAGTGATGGCAGAGGAAGATCCACGTCCGTCCTGTATCACTGCGTGATGAAGCCTAATTACTCCTTCGCCGCGACTCCAGCGCCGAGTTTCGTTTGATTGATCATTATAGTAGATTAGACTGTAGAATTCAGGGATATTGAAGGTGTGTTGATTAATTGATCGTGTCAATCAATAAACTTGTTCTTTGCATGAAGAAGTTGCCCTGCGTTTTGTGTACATTCTTCATAAGAAGCTGGTGAAGAAGATCTGTGACCCAACTCATCCTTCAAGAGACATCTGACTAATAAATTCATTGATAGTCCCCAGTTTTGGGATGGTGACCCGTCGCACCTTTAAGGTGCCTTTCTTGACTAGATATTGATTAATTAAGCAATAATTTCCCGATTGTTGATTTTAATGTTAATATCAGTCTGAAATTCAATTTTTAATCATTCAGAATTTTCCCCCAAATTATTAATCAATCGATTGATGGGGGACACTGCAGTGCCTGATGGGAAGGAAAGAATTACATGCTCACACAGAAACCATGATCTGACCATCAAAGCGGAGGAGACACCAAGGTGAGTGTGTGTGTGTGTGTGTGTGATTATTCAGCAAGCTTTGCTGTTGGACTTCAGTGTAATTGGTCGATTTCTCACTTCATCACAGGAAATCAGTCATCTGTGTCGCAGATGGAATGATGAGGGTCCCCAAAGCCCCGCCCCTTTCTCTCCCTCAGCAGTTGTGACCTCACTGCTGGGGTACACACACACACACACACAAGCACATAAAAGTAATTACTGACGTGCTGATACATGTCATTCTGTTCCCACATGGGACCATCATTCCATTTACTTTCAGTAAACTCACAATTAAAAACTATATATATTTGGAAAAAGTATTTGCATTAGAGATGTAGTCAAAGTCAGACTTGGTCCTTCAGGAGGCTGCGGCTCCTCACTGAGACACAGAGAACTCTATTATCCTCACTGGGAAACCACGGCCAGAAGACGTGAAGAGGAAGCACTCGCCCGAGTTTGAGGATGAAGAGGTAGACACATCATCTTTGACAGGAAAAGGTAGAAGAGAAGGAAGTTCCTGGATTAGAAACCTGGTTGGTTAAATTAAGATTTGATATTTTTATCTGAGCTGTCACAGGGGCATTAATTACATTGTGTGTGTGTGTGTGTGTGTGTGTGTGTGTAAGTGGATAATGAGAGTCACTACGGCGCCTGTCGATTGAAGAACTCTGCTCACCTCTGTCCCCACACAGGGAGGAGGTGGAGAGTCCGTCAGCCTGGTGCATGGAGAACAACTGGATGCCCAACACCAAGTAGAGAAAATCATTGTGGACTTTAGGAGGAGAATGACAGACACTGGGGCTCCGTTCATGAGCGGACCCTGTGTGGAGAGGCTCTGCACACGGAGGAGGACCTGACCTGCAGCGCCAACACTGCAGCCATCATCAAAAAGGCACAGCAGAGACGTTATTTCCTGAGGAAACTTAGGAACAACTACCTCAGAGAAGAACTGCTGCTGTCCTTTTACAAATGCTCCATCCAGAGCATCTTCACCTGCTGTATCTGCATGTGCTCTTCCAGCTGCACAGCAGTGAACAGGAAAGCACTGCAGAGAATCATCACCGCGGCCCAGAAGGTCACCAAATGCCCCCCTTCCATCCCTGGAGGAACTCTGCAGCTCCCACTGCCTCAGAGCAGCGAGACCCCCACCATCCTGACACGCACTGTGAACCGCTGGCTTCCCAAGACCCTTCAGAAGGCTGAGCGCCAAAACAATGCAAGAGAGATTATTGCACCCAACACTGTTTGACTGGTGTTTTCTGAACGTGTGTAAACAATGTGATTTTAATTATTTCTATTTATTTTTAATGTGCGCTTTTTATTTGAAATTAACTCTTTTAAACCTTTATTTTATTACACTTTTAATCAGCACTAAGGAGGACTGCACTTCGTTATATGTTACATTACAATGACAATAAAGACATTCTATTCTATTCTATTCTACACTCCACTCAGCTGGTACCTGGTGTGTTTCCATCGCCGTGACCCCACCGCGGTGACCTCTGACCTCGCTGCGTTCTCCTCTAACACCGGATCAAAGGTTCTGATCGGTCCTGCCAAAATAAACGGAGTGCAGGTTACAAATGTAAACAAGGATATTCTGGCCTGAAAACACGTTCAAACTGGTACAAAAGCAGGGCGAAGTAGAGTAGAGCCGGTCCTATGCAGTGGAAATGCAAAATCCCACAATGCATTGTGAGAGGCAGTGTCGGCCTACAACCCACAAGTACTCATGAGTGGTGTGTAACCATCACTGCAGGGCCGTGTTTGATCTTACACGATAACACATGGTCACATGGTCAGTGTCCCGCAGCCAGCAGACCCTGAGCTCACTGAGGCTCTGTCGCCCTCTTGTGGCAGGAGATGGAACTGACCCTTAAATCCTGTTTCAAAAGCAGACTAAAAGGCTCCTTCAGTAACTCAGTCAGCTGTTTGTGTGTGTGTGTGTGTGTTTGTTGATTGCTGATTGACTGACTGTTTACCAGGTGAGGCACGTTCACTCCCTGATTGCACCTCGTCAGAGTTTGTGCGCTCTGATCTACTAAATTAATCACTAACATAATCATGAAACTAATCAGTAATTTCATCACTTTTGTGAATAATCAAGGAGGTGAGTAAACGAGGCACACCTGTCAACTGGAGGAAAAAAAGCACCACCCTGAGCCCCCGTCCTGAGGCTCCACCCTGAGGCTCCACACTGAGGCCCCACCCTGAGGCCCCACCATGAGGCCCCACCCTGAGCCCCCGTCCTGAGGCTCCACCATGAGGCCCCACCCTGAGGCCCCACCCTGAGCCCCAACCCTGAGGCCCCACCCTGAGGTCCCACCCCGAGGCCCCACCCCGAGGCTCCACCATGAGGCTCCACTCTGAGGCTCCACCCCGAGGCCCTACCCCGAGGCTCCACCATGAGGCTCCACCCCGAGGCTCCAGCCTGAGCCTCCACCCTGAGGCTCCAGCTGCCCAACTGTCGGCTGCCCTGAGAACAGTCAGAAGCGTCCAGAAGACGAGAGGACAGAGGTGGATGCCTTGCTCCGCCCCCTTCAGGAGCTCGGATCCATGGATCCTTCACGGCCTCAGAATCCCCAGGGTCCTTAGTTTTCTTTGATTTAGGAGAAAGAAAATGAACACTGCAGGATTCCGTGAACCCTTTTTAAATCTGTTAATTTACTTTACAGTTTCTATGATAATAATAGTAAAAATAATCAATCAATGTTAATCCTTACAACATATTTTGGCACCTTTCAAAACACACATGGAAGCCGCATAGGCTGAGAATATAAAAACGTACAATAAATAACTGGGGATTTTTTTTTTTTTCTGCACTTCCAAGCGATTCCTCGGGGGCGGAGTCACGTCTGAACGGGTTCTTTTTCTTCTGTTCTTCCTCTCGGCCCTTTAAATGAGCTTTCAATGATTCTCTGCTTTGTGCTCCTCACATTTCACGGTTCTACATGGATTCATTAGGATCCTTTTAGGGTTTGGTTATTTCTTAATCTTTTTTTTTGTCTTTCGTAACTCGTTTGGCAGCTCTGGTTTGGAGAATTCTGTGGCGTGAGGCTGAAGTCCACCGTCCCACTTCACAACAACCAATGAACCTACTGAGGCTGAGCTGAAGGCTGGGTCCTCCGTAGACCGCACAAGATGGGTCCTCACTCGCATGCAGACCCCGAATCAGGACAGAGCTCCTGACGCAGCCGAGTGGGAGGGAGGGCTCACTCTGCGGAGTTTCTCCTGCACGCTTTCCCTCCAGGTAACAGCTCAGCGGCTGATCTGGCCACTCCCTTCCACTTCCTGTCTGCTTGCTATCCCTCCTCCCTTTGATTGACGGGTGAAAAAATGAGTCTGGTGATAAGCAACAGCACGTTGGCCATGAACATTTATTATGCCTGCACAATCTTGCCGGGTTTCAGGTTCCGATCAAACATAGAAAATCACTATAAAAGGTCACTGGTCTGTCATTCACACAAAGCCTGACTGTGTCACCGTGTCACTTCCTGTGGAAAAAAACTAGCCAAAGAACAAACCTTGGCCGGCTGCTTCGCCACCATGAGAGCATTTTCTGTCAAAGAAAATCAAACTTAAGTCAGAATAAATAAAAGGCAGTGAAGCCCATGAAGGAACGGCCAATGCTAAGGAGGTTAGTCGTCAATCTTCTGATCAGCTGCTCCAAACCTCCTGCTCCTCCATGTTTACACCCTAACAGGCCTCTGATCAGCTGATGGCAACACAGAAATGATGCTGATCGGGGGAAACTAAGACACACAGACTCAAGTCTGTCAGCATGTGACTCTGCTTCTGCTTCTGGTTCATCAAGCCTCTTCTGTCAGATTTTGTCCAGATGTTCCAAGTTCCTTCAAACATTTCTGAGCAGGAAGTGACATCAGTGGCTGGGGGCATGGCGGTGTGGGAGTAGGCGTGTCTAGGGGACGGTGACGTGGAAGGGGCTGCCTGGTGCGTGGTCGTCCCCCCACTTGAGGATGAGGATGTAGCTGCCCTGCTCTTTGACCGTGTAGGTCACGTTGTAGACACGACCCCCCATGTGTTTGACGTAGACCTCCTCGCAGGGTGCCTTGGGTCCGTGGACCCCCACCATCAGCATGTTGGTGCCTGCGGAGACAGTGGATATCGTGGAAGGTACCATCCCAAGAGGGCGGAGCTTCAGCTCTGCTTCCACTGAAAGCTCACCTGCTTTGCTGCAGTCGACCGTGAAGGTGTTCTTCTGGCTGATGAAGGCTTTGGACAAGCCGGCGCCACGCGAAACCACTTTGCTGGCGTCTGAGGAGAATTTGGGCAAAGAAGAGAAGGCTCCGCCCACTGCCCCTGCTGCCGACGACTTGGTGACGGTTTCCACCAAAACAGAGGAGGTTTCATGCAGACTCGGTCCTCCGGACAGATGGGGACCTGCAAGCAGCCGCGGTTCCATGTTAGTCATCGCTTCCTTGCAACAGTCAGAAATGTTGTGATTGGTACGGGGGGGGCGTGCAGACCTGAGACTTTGGCCTTGAAGGGGCTGCCCACGATATGCTGCGGGCCGCCATACTTGATGGAGATCAGGTAGCTGCCGGGGGCCATGGGGGTGTAGGAGACCCGGTAGCCCTCTGAACATTCCTGACAGTCCATCTTCACCTTGGACGGGCCGTCGATGGTGACTGACAGGGCGCCAGCGCCGGCCTTACATGTGTTCACCATGAACTCCGAGGCCACGCCTACATAACCAGGACTGATTGTGAGTTGTGAACAAAGAGCTTTGTGTTTGTGTCCTCATGACGTACCTGTGGTTCCGCCCTCCAGTCCTGCTCCAAACGCAGACACCATCCCCGGATCCCCTGCTTGCCCTGGTTCTCCCACCCGGATCTTGAAGGGGCTGCCAGGAACGTGGCTGCCGTTGAACCGCACGTCGATTGAGTGAACGCCGTTCTCGCGCGGGACGAACCTGATGCCGTGTTGATCTGCAGCCACACAGAGGACATCAGTGGGCGGAGCCTTCAGACCGCAGATGGGAGGTCCAACTGATGGTCAGCTCTTCTTACCACCGTCCAGCTCTGTGATGAAACACTCCTCCATGGCGCCAGACGGCGTGTGGATCTTAGCATCAATCAGACCTCTGGCGCCGTTAAGCTGCACGGCGAAGGACGCCTCCTGACCCACTTTGAGAGCCATCTCCTGAATACCAGAACCCCCCCCCCCCCACACACACACACACACACACACAAACACACACACACACATCTTCTTAGTTTCTGAGTTCCCTGACCTTTCTCTGACTTGTTGACTGATGTGACCTCTCACCTGCAGGCTGGTGATGGTGAGACGCCTTGCGTCGTCCGACACCGTTGCCACGGGAACAATGAAGGGAGAGTCGGGGATGTGCTCATCATTAAACTTGATGGAAACTTCATAATCACCTGAAGAGAAGAAATCTCATCAGACAGTCGGAAGAAGGTCAGCAGCCTCAGACGAAGCCTCACACACTCCAGCTTCCATCCAGGAAGTGACTTTCATCTTTCATCTTGTCTAAACACCCGCAACTCCATCCCAACACCCCCACGTCCATCGCAACACCCACACCTTTGTCCCCAACACCAGCACCTCAATTGCAACACCCGAGCCCCCATTCCAACACCCGTCCCAACACCCACACGTTCGCCCCCAACACCCACAACTTCGTCCTCAACACCCGTCCCAACATCCCATCCCAACACCTGTCC
>CAESWR010001932.1:51579-67025 GCA_903171835.1 Mullus surmuletus
GATGAGTGGTTGTGTGGATGGATGAGTGGTTGGATGGATGGATGAGTGGTTGTGTGGATGGATGAGTGGTTGGATGGATGGATGAGTGGTTGTGTGGATGGATGAGTGGTTGGGTGGATGGATGAGTAGTTGGATGGATGAGTGGATGGATGGATGGATGGATGAGTGGTTGGATGGATGTATGAGTGAATAGATGGAAAGATGACGGATGGATGAATGAGTGGAGGCGAAGTTGTAAGAAGCTGTTTTCACTCTCGTCTCTATTTTCAGCTGTCGGTAGAGACGCAGCTGTGCGCTGTCAATCAAGTGCTATAACAACAACAAGACCCCCCCACCAAGTCTCTCACACACACACGCCAAAGCTGTCCAAAAGAACAAATGGGAATGCAACGTCAGTCTCCTGATTGACAGCTCTCACTCAGTGGTTGTGCAGTGAGGAGGCTCTGCCCCCTCAGAGTGCAGCTGGGACGTCTCTGACTTCAGCGGCGTGTTTGTTTCTTCTGGCTCTTGGGGGTTTGAGGTCCACCTGCCTGCTCATCATGGCCTCCAGCTGTCCATGACAGCTGAGGATGACAGCTGTCCAAGCAGGCGACCCGCCCACAAACACTGTCACCACCCGCTTGAACATGTGACCACAGCTGGCCAACAGGCGGCGCTGCATTGCGCGTCCCACCACACACACCAGAATCTTCATTATCATCACCATCGTCCTCATCATCATCATCTTCATCATCAAACACTGTCGGCTCCACATTGATCATCCATCCATTCACTCATCCATCCTTGTCTGTCTGACCAACCGGATGAACGAGTGAACGAGAAGTTTTCTGGTGTCTTTGTGTTCTCAGGGTGTCTGACCTCTGACCTCTGACGTCACTCACCTATGGACACCAGTCTGATGTGCTCCCTCTCCAGGAACTCCAGCGCCACCGACACGTTCTCCAGCTTCATCTGGCGGAAGTTGGGTCTGGAGTGGTACTTTCTGTACATCTTCTTCTGGCTGAGGACCTCCAGCAGCCCGATCAGCTTCAGCCCGTCACTCAGGTCCTTCTGCAGGTCGTTGATGCGCTTGTTCATGCACTTGAGGTGCTCATTGCACCACCTGGTGAAGGTGTTCTGCTGGATCTTCTTCCAGGGCGCGTCCTCGGCCAGGTCCTTCTCGGTGGCCGGCATCTCCTCCTCCTCCTCCTCCTCCTCCTCCTCCTCCAGCTCGCTGCTCTGGTTCGGGTAGAATTGCGGCAGCTGCGGCGGCTCGAAGTAGCCGCTGTTGCTCATCATGGTTCCGAACTTTTCCCGCAGCGAGTCAGAGAGCGAAGAGCAGAACCGGAGCAGAACCCGAGAGAAGCGCAACGGAGCCGCGTGGACAGACGCTCTGAAAGTTTGCGCTCCGTTCACAGCGCGGATCCACGCGGGGAAGATCCACGCAGCAGCGGCATCAGAACCCACAGACACGCGGAGAGTTCGCGATCACACGCCGCACAAACACGAGCAGAACCCGGACGGACGTCGCGCTGCTCCGGCGGAGGTTTGACAAGCTCGGCGTCAGGCGGCGGCACTGCCAGGAATGTTGCAGCTGTGACCATAAACTCTGATAGCACGGACGCAGCTGATTGGACGAGGGCTTGCGCGGGGCGGGGCCCCGCGGGACCCCCCACGCGGACCCGCCCCGGCCCGAGCACCCCGGACCGGTGACACCGTTACTTATTTTTAGAGCCCCCAATTCTGGAGAGACAGTTTGAGAAGACGGCACTCGTAAAGTGGAGTGACGTCATCGACAGGCGGCCAATCAGTCCGCACAAATCCTGCGTTATTGTTTGAATCCTCCGTCAGCTGATTTATTTCTGACGAGATAAAAAAAGGAAATATTTTCATCTTCAGATCGAGTTTCTCTCTGCAAACAGCAACTGACGCACACGAGCGCGCGGAATTATGGGTGAGAAGAAGCCCGAGGGTGTGAGTGTGAGCGCGGTCCTTCAGGAAGCAAGAATCAGACTCTACCTGCTTCTCCAAAGATCAGGAGGTGAAGGTGGAACCAAATCAGCCTCTGATGCTTTCAGACCAGAGGCTCAACGCTAAACTGTTGTAGCATTAGCTAAGCATCTCATTCAAATATTGTAGCATTAGCTTAGCATCTCACTGAACTGTTGTAGCATTAGCTTAGCATCTCACTGAACTGTTGTGGCATTAGCTTAGCATCTCATTCAACTATGGTAGCATTAGCTTAGCATCTCACTGAACTGTTGTAGCATTAGCTTAGCATCTTACTCAAATATTGTAGCATTAGCTTAGCATCTCACTGAACTATTGTAGCACTAGCTTAGCATCTCAATGAACTGTTGTAGCATTAGCTTAGCATCTCACTCAAATATTGTAGCATTAGCTTAGCATCTCACTGAACTATTGTAGCATTAGCTTAGCATCTCACTGAACTGTTGTAGCATTAGCTTAGCATCTCATTGAACTACTGTAGGATTAGCTTAGCATCTCACTGAACTGTTGTAGCATTAGCTTAGCATCTCACTGAACTATTGTAGCATTAGCTTAGCATCTCACTGAACTATTGTAGCATTAGCTTAGCATCTCACTGAACTGTTGTAGCATTATCTTAGCATCTCACTGAACACTAAACTATTATAGCATTAGCTTAGCATCTCACCGAATGCTTAACTATTGTAACATTAGCTTAGCATCTCGCTGAACACTTAACTATTGTAGCATTAGCTTAGCATCTCACTGAACTGTTGTAGCATTAGCTTAGCATCTCACTGAACACTAAACTATTGTAGCATTAGCTTAGCATCTCACCGAACGCTTAACTATTGTAACATTAGCTTAGCATCTCGCTGAACACTTAAGTATTATAGCATTAGCTTAGCATCTCACTGAACACTCAACTATTGTAGCATTAGCTTAGCGTCTCACTGAACTGTTGTAGCATTAGCTTAGCATCTCATTGAACTATTGTAGGATTAGCTTAGCATCTCACTGAACTGTTGTAGCATTAGCTTAGCATCTCACTGAACTGTTGTAGCATTTGCTTAGCATCTCACTGAACACTAAACTATTGTAGCATTTGCCTAGCATCTCACCGAACACTTAGCTATTGTAACATTAGCTTAGCATCTCGCTGAACACTTAACTATTGTAGCATTAGCTTAGCATCTCACTGAACACTCAACTATTGTAGCATTAGCTTAACATCTCACTGAACACTGAACTATTGTAACATTAGCTTAGCATCTCACTGAACTATTGTAGCATTAGCTTAGCATCTCACTGAACACTGAACTATTGTAGCATTAGCTTAGCATCTCAATGAACACTAAACTACTGTAGCTTAGCATTCGTGGAATGAGCAACAGAGCTAAATGTTCGGGTGATGCTCCAAAAAATTGTGCCAAAATCCCTCGAATAAAGATGGTTAAAGTTCTTTGAGTCAATTATTTCTCCCCTTTAATAATAGCAATCGGGACATATTTCGTATCTTTGGAAAGCCTGATTAGTCACCTTTACATCGAGGTACAACTTGTAAGGATGGTGCATTCGTGGAACGAGCAACACAACTAACCATGTCGGTGATGCTCCCAAAAATGAGTCAAAATCCCCTGCAATATTCTTCAAGTGCTGTGTGTGTGTGTGTGTGTGTGTGTGTGTGTGTCAGTCACAGTGTGTGACCGGGACTCGGTCTCTGAATGCAGGACGAGCTGTACCTCGTTGTAGAGGCGACTAAAGGTGCTTTCCAACGATATAAGATGCAATACACATTGGTGTTATTAAAGGGAGACATGATTGACTGAAAAAGCGTTTCCAAACCTTTTTTGAGGAGTTGATATTAGCGTTCAGTGAGATCCTAAGCTGTCGGGAGCTGCTGTTAGTTTGATTCCTGATTTATTTAACCTTTTTTTTCATTTCAAAACTACAATAGCTACAAAACTGCAGTTTAGTTGGTGTTGGACTAATGATGTTTCTTCTGTGAGGAGCCGGAAACCGACACAGACACGCGTTTATGCTTTAACCACTTTATCAAACAATGAGGGAAGCAACAGAAGCTTGGTGATGATGCTGAAGCAAAAGGTCAGAAGGTCAGTAGGTCAGAAGGTGACGGGCTGAGGAATGCTCAGAAGCTTTTGCAGAAGAAACTACTTAAGATGAAAATGTTACTCTGCTTCCTTTATCAAATCATTTCTCAAAGCGGCTGGAGGAGTCAGACTGCTCTCAGATCATCCTGAGGAGGAGGATGAAGGAGGAAGAGGAAGAGGAGGAAGGAGGAAGAGGAGGAGGATGAAGGAGGAGGAGGAGGAGGAAGAGGAGGAGGATTAAGGAGGAAGAAGAGCAGGAAGAGCAGGAGGATGGAGGACGAAGAGGAGGAGGACAAGGAGAATCTGTCATTTCTCAAAGGTGTCCATCATGTCTTCTTCATGTCACACACCTTTGATGTTCTGGGCTCCACTGTCATACTACATACTCTTCCTACGTACTAGTACTACATACTCTTCCTACGTGCTAGTACTAGATACTACTCCTACGTAGTAGTACTAGGTACTACTTCTACGTATTGGTACTAGTACTAGGTACTACTCGTACATACTCAACACGTTGGGTCCCTTCGTACATGCTAGAAGATTGGTGGTAAAGCACGACCTCCGCTGGCAGAGCACAGTTACTGCACATGTGCAGACAGTGCCATCCAAAGCGCCCCATCTGCTGGCCAGGCAGTGGAAGATCAGAGAGAACTGCAACTAAATCCCAAGGCGCGACTTATTACATCATCTGAAGGCCCATGTGACTCACTAATCATCATAAATCTAATTGCCCCGTCAAGAAGACAGCAGGTCTTCACCAGCAGATAGAAGCGTGTCAGGGGCGGTGGCATGGCTCGCTCCTCTACAACGTCCCAGAGGACAAAGAAGAAGTCCGCGGTGCATTCTGGGTAAGTAGGATGCCCTTTTACCATACTACAATGTGGGCGTGTCTAGCATGGTATTTAGTACTCGATGTAGAATACTACTCGCGTCGGCTACGACAGACTAGGAACTACTTCTACTACGATCGATGCTGCTCGGCCATTGGGACGCAGCCCTGATGATGAAGCTGTCTGACTTCATCACGGCTGAAGACCAGAACATCACAGCTTCCTCTTCCTGTTCCTCAAGGTCAGTCCTGCTGCCTGCTGGGAGCCGTCTCCTCCTCCTCCTCCTCCTCCTCCTCTACTCTCTCCCCTCTCCTCCTCTCCCCCCTTCTCCTCCTCCTCAAATCCCCTCCTCTCCTCCTACTCTTCTCTCCTCACCTCTCCTCCTCACTTCTCTTCCTCTCCTCACTTGTCCTCCTCCTCTTCTCCTCCTCTTCACCTCTTCCTCTCCTCCTCTCCTCTCGTCTCCTCCTCCTCTTCCTCTCATCCTCACACTCGTCACACAGCTGAGAGGGATCAGCTGATCTTCACATGACATCATACAAACACGCATCAGTCAGACTGAAAGCTCACAACAAACAGCACAGATCCTTTTACAACAGCAACATGGTGGAAGCAGCAGCAAACAGGAAGTATCAGGAAGCTTTGGAAGAGTTTGTTGATTTCCAGTGAAAACTGAGGTTGAATATTCAATCAGCTGTTTCTGTTTCAGTCAAACATGGATAACGACGGTGGATGTCCGGAGTCCGCTAGCTCCCGCCATCTTGGCGCTCCTCCCTCCTGCGCACACTGATGTCTGCGGCGGTGGCTGTGACTGCGGCATGCGATGAGCAGTGCAGGATGAGTGACGTGGTTTCCTGTCTGACCTCAGGCCTCCATGAAGCGTGGAACCACCAACACCACCATGGCTGCCATGGCAACCACAGCCACTGCAAGGTTCCAGCCGTCAAAGTCGCTGCTCCCTCTAGGACGCCAGCTCCTCCCACCAGCACCACATCAAGGCCACGATGACAATCATCCCGATGAGGGGGGGCGACAGGGTGGGGGGGCCGGGGGGGCGGGGCCTTCTCTGGGGAGAGGACACAAACCAACCACAACATCATCACAGTGATTGACAGGTGCAACCACGACTCATACAACACCTCACTCCCAGCACGGGACCACCGTCCCAGTCTGACACCTCATACCAGTCAACCAGTCGACCAGTCCCACCTCAACCAGTCCCACCTCAACCATTTCCACCTCAACCAGTCCCACCTCAACCATTTCCACCTCAACCAGTCCCACCTCAACCAGTCCCACCTCAACCATTTCCACCTCAACCAGTCCCACCTCAACCAGTCCCACCTCAACCATTTCCACCTCAACCATTTCCACCTCAACCAGTTCCACCTCAGCCAGTTCCACCTCAAACAGTTCCACCTCAACAGTTCCACTTCAGCCAATCCCACCTCAACCAGTCCTCTCTCTCTGTGCTAATGCTAACGGCCTTTTGTGTGTGTGTGTGTGTGTGTGTGTGTGTGTGTGCCGTCTCACCTGGGACTTCCCATCCAGCAGTGTGTGTAGCTCGGCCCTGCAGCGCTGCAGCTGCTGCTCTAGCTCCGCCCTCTCGCGCTGGCTGTGCTCGTACAGCTGCTGCAGGTCAGACAGCTCGTTCTTCAGCCAGTCGCACTGACACACACACACACACACACACACACATACAGAGAGGCACTCAAACACTCATCGCACACACAGCAGGATACCGCCAAATCAGCTGGTCGGTTGCCATGGTTACCTGTCTCTGCACCTCCTGCGTCGCTTCCTCAGCTTGTTGCAGCTGCAGCGTGAGGACGTGCAGAGGGGGCGTATCCTCAGGATGCTGAGGCAGAGTGATGTCAGCGTGGGCGCGCTCGGCCACGCCCCCAGGTGAGACTGCAGGGTGTGCATCATCACACCTGTGCAGGAGGTCAGAGGGCAGAGGTCAGGGGTCGCAAACATTTTGCATCGATTTCCATCTGACATCAGATCTCTGGCCACAGGAAGTGTGCGTGTGATCCACTCACGGCTGCAGCAGCTGCAGGCGGCCGCTCCGTCGGCCGTGATCGTCGCTCAGCCTCTGCAGCTCGTCGGTCAGAGCGAGGAGCAGCCGCTCGCCGCCGCCACCTGCACACGTCAGTGGTGAGGGGGACCTGCTGGTCTCATCGTCATGGTAACAGATGCAGGAGGCTGGTTACCGTGACGGAGCGCAGCGAGGCTGGTCACGCTGACCTCGGCCCTCAGCGACGTCGCCTCCAGCTCGTACTCCTGCGCCGTCAGTTGAAGGCGCCGAAGCTCCGCCCTCAGCTGGCACAGCTCCTCCTGCAGGGAGGCGATGTCGTTCTCACGCTCGGCCGCCGCCTCGGCCGCCGCCGCCTGCAGCTCCTCAACGTCCTCCTGAGCCGAGCGCAGCTCCTCCTCAAGCTGCTCCAGCTCAGCGTCCTTCTCCTCCTCCAACACGTCCATCTGCTCCTGCACCGACCTCAGCTGGGCTGCACCAAGAGGAGGACAACCTTCACACACTGTAGACTGAGTGGACGCGTGTCCTGAGTGGACATCCGTCCGTCCTGAGTGGACGTGTGTCCTGAGTGGACGTCTGTCTGTCTTGAGTGGACGCGTCTCCTGAGTGGACGCGTGTCCTGAGTGGACATCCGTCCGTCCTGAGTGGACGCGTGTCCTGAGTGGACGCATGTCCTGAGTGGACGTCTGTCTGTCTTGAGTGGACGCGTGTCCTGAGTGGACGTACCCTGCAGTGTGTGGACGCGGCAGCTGAAACTGTCAGCCTGGTGAGCGCGGCTCAGACGTTCTTCCTCCAGCACAGCTGTAACAGACAGGAAGTGAGTGATCATGTGATGCGTGTGAAGGAGCATGATTGGAAGGAGGCGGAGCTTCTCACCCTGCAGCTCCAGGAGATTCTCCTTGTGTTTCTGTGAAACATCTCTTGTCGCATCAAGCTCCAGAAGCAGCTGAATCATCTGAGCTCGGAGCTCCTCCACTTCCTGGTGTCCACCTTCTCTGTCTGGCTCCTCCTTCATCTCCTCCTCCTTCTGCTGTCCCTTCTCTCCATCTCCCATCATGCCCTGCTCCTCCAGCGACTCTCTCTCTTTGGCGGAGAGAGAATGGACCAGCATGATGGGCTTCTCTACATCTGCAACATCTGCGAGTGATGATGATGTGTCACCTGTTCATCAAAAACAAATACTGGTACTCAGGAAATTGTATTATTCCAAATCAGCTGGTCGACCTCCAGTGTCTGTCCTCTGTCTCCACCCAGTGGACACTTTGACGCAGTGGGGGGAGTTAGATACACACACACACACACACACACACAGTGACTGACCAGGTGGGTCCAGCAGCTCCTCGATGAGGGGCGGCAGCAGAAGTTCATCCATCTGTCTGATGGAGGAGACAAGCCACGTGATCAAGGGGTGGGGGGGGCTCAGAGTTAACAAATAACATTATTGACAAGTAAACATGTCAATGTCAATCATGTATTGATTCGTTATCAACTGCGTTCTCTTTCTACTGCATTGTGCTACTTCACCACCAGGTGTCACTCAGTGTCATCTTTTACCGAAGTCTCGTGACGTGATCGATGGATTAATGATTGAGGCACAAAGCTCAACATGACATCAGCGTGTGCTCGCCGTGTTCGCATGTTACTCTTTGCTGATTGACAGAGAGCACGATGAGATGGTCGGCCAGCTTCGATGATGAATCTGACGTGTTTGGACGTCCGAGGATGGTTACCATGGAGACCGAGTGACCTTCACCATCATCACTTTCAGTCACAAAGAAGACAAAGTGAGAAGGACCTACCTGGTGCTGCTGCGGCTTCCTCTGCTCACCGAGTCTGAGCGTCAGCCACAGTGACGTCACCACCACACACGTGACCAATACCGTCCTGAAAAAAGTAGCTCATTCAACATCTGCAAATCGCAGCTGTGGGTGTGTTCGACTGTGTGTGTGATGACGAAATCAATGTGTCCCGTCTCCCAGTTTACTGGTTGCTAAGCAACAGAGGAGCCTGAACATGTCGCTGCGAGTTCTCATCCGAGAAGTCCAGACAGGAAGCAGGAACCTGAAGCTCCACCATCATCTCATCAGTCAATGCAGGCGCAAACCAACCTGCACCGATCAATCTGATTAAAAACTAATGTCAATCCATCGATCCAGTAAATCAGCGGCGAATCGATGAATTGACATGAACACACGAGCTCCATGCTGCCATTTATTTTATTTCATTCATTTTATTTGTTTATTTTTAAAAATGGGACAGAACATATGAATGAACATTAACAATGTAAATATGTCAGGGATTGAAACCGAACGGCTCATTTCCATCCTTCCTCCCATCAGCAGGTAAGTGTTCAAGAAGACAAAAAGAAGAAAGAAGAAAAAAAAGAAGAGGGAGAAGGGAAAAACGTCAAAGCAAGCAGAAATATAACAGAGGAAAACAAGGCGCGGCATAATGACCAGCCATGACGATGGCAGCTGACAGCACAGACGGCGGATTGTTGTTGCAAAATGCCCGTGAAAGTGCAAAGACGTTGTTTCTGACCGTCCTCAATAAAGTGCTTGAATGCACAGTAAAGTGTAAAGTGCTGTTGCTGACTGTCCAGGATAAAGTGCTTGATTTCAAGGTGCTTGATTGCCATGACAAAGTGATAGATTGCATTTCGTTCTTAAAAGTAGGACAAAACAGGAATAGAGTCATAAACTACAGTCGGTTACAGAACAGATGACGAGCTACAATTCAGACATTATGATGTTCAGATCTGCTTTTCCAATTGTCATGCTTTGAGAGGTTTGGAGTTGGGAATTCACGCGGTTTGTTTGGGACGCACGCTGGGAAAATGTTGCTTGACAGAATGTAGTTTTGCTGAGTGGTCTTTTACAGGCGGCCCTCGAGCTCTGCTGGATCCGTTTGACTTTCTTTGGACAGAATCTAGTAAAGGGGGTGGAGTTTGACCATGCAGAATTTTGTAGACAAGTTCAGAGTCAGTGTGTTTTACAATGTTTTCCACTTCAATTGGTCACACTTATTCAAAATGCCACAGTGATGCTACATTTTGGGTTTTTTATCAAGTACCTTTAAGGCTTGTTGCAGACTTTCTCAATAGGTTTTAGAGTTGTTTTGCAAAATGTCGACCATGTTACACAGTACAGCATATGTGATATAATCATAGAATCCAAGTCTAGCTTCGCTGTCTCTGTGGTTACATTATTTCTAATACATCTAAAACTGGACAAGTTAAATTTCATTCTATTCACAATTTTCATTACCTGTTGTTTTAAACTAAGCTGTGGGTCAAGAATGACTCCTAAATATTTAACATTATGTACATACACACAGTCGTAGTTACGTTAAGATGTAAATGCAAGCTCTCAAGCCATTTATGTACAGAGCTCATCGCGACTGTCAGCTCTTGTGCCGCTTGTGATTTGTCCTCCGCATGCAGAGAACTGCGTCATCAGCGTACATGTGGCGGGTTTCAGCGGAGGGGCCGCAGCCTGCTGCAACCTTCACACACAGGCTGAGGAGTCGCCGCCCCAGTATTGACCCTGTGGAACCCCGAAACTGTTAAGATAAGAGAAGATAGGATATTCCTTTATGTGGGGAAATTAAAATTGTTAGCAGCAGCAGTGTACACAACACACACATTCACACATACACACAGAGATAAAATGAGATGAAAGAACTAGTGTAATAGAAAAGAAAAGCGCAGTGCAAAAAAGCAGGAGAAAAGTACTAGTATGAAATAGAAAAGAGCAGTGTTCACAGGTCTGGATGTGTGTGAAATGTCTAGCGTGTAGTTGCTGGATGATATTGCACTTGATGAATGAATAATGAATCAGGGTCGCGGGGTGTGTGGAGAAGTACTGCAGATATCTTGTTGTTGGTGGTGTTGGTCTCCTCAGAGCAGACCTGGTTGTAGAGTCTGACAGCAGCGGGGGGGAAGCTCGGGGGGCGGTTTGCCAGCTCACAACTTGTGTGATTGAATAGTCACTTGTGAGTCACAAGTGAGTATCCAATCACAGGACGCGTACATGTCACGATCAAAGTGAGGCCAGCTAGGAGGCCTTCTGTCAACAACCTGTGATCTGACTGGCTATTTCTATAAGCCTGGCAACACAAGCTAGCTGAATTCTGATTGGATAAAAACTCTAACCTAAAAACACCAACACTGAAAGGAGCCTAATATGACACAAAGAGAATATGAGGAATACGTTTATATATTTAGGGAAAGTAATTAAAAATGAAATGAACTTTTATCAAATTATAATCATGATTTATGTTTGGCCAGCAGAGAAGGCCTTGCTGGTCCTGACGGCCACCACTGACTCCGGATAATGTTTGTACAGAACCTCATCAGGCAAGTCCAACGGATTTGAGCCATCTTGAAAAAAATGCTTCAGGCGAAGCGTTCCTCTCACGATCCGCACACCGACGTCACAGGATCTGACCACAGTGGGCGAGCCCTTATCCAAGAGCCACGATTGGTTGGCGGGCGGTCTTTGATTCCCGCTCAGCTCTGATCCTGAAACATAAGCTGCTCCGGAGCAGGTTTGGCGTTCCGCCTAAGTTTCTGGGGCAACGGACCCGGATAAAAAGAGATCCACCTTCGTAGTGCAGGAACCACATAAGTTATCCAGAAATGATGTGTCTAAGACCAGATCCAGCTTGGGAGTTCAGGTCTCAGATCTCTGGTCTCTGGCCTCAGGTCTCTGCCTGCTCATACTGTGTCGATGAATGAGTGTATTTTCTAAACTTCAACAGGTGTACACCTGAGTGCAATCCCCCTCAGCCCCGCCCCTCCCTGTGATTGATGGGTCTGAATTAAAGCAACAGCACACCACTGCCAGAGCCTCAGACCAGGACACTGAGACCAGGAGCCTCAGACAAGGACACCGAGACCAGGACACTGAGACCAGGAGCCTCAGCATGCTCACGTTCAGACGCATCAGGAGTAAAGTGAGGTCAGAGGTCATGTGATGTGTCAGCAACGTCCATCAAGCTCCCAAACAACACAAGTCAACAGAACCCATTTTCATATTGTGATTGGAGCTATCGACTGCACACACACATACACACACACTGTAAAAGTACCATCTGAGGATGAATTTATAGATGTTATAGATCAATGATGATCATTGATTCAAGCATTCATTCACTCGTTTACACACATGGAGTTTCTTCCTGTCACGCTGGATGTTGCGTGTGTTGGCGTGTGGGCGGGGCCAGGGAGGAGTCTGCTCCTCCTACATGTGCACTTGATTGGGGCGAAGGGGGCGTGTCTGGTTACAGGCTCACGCACTGATTGGTTAGTTTCTGGTGACAAGTCACCTTTAGTATCCTGCTAAAGATCAAAAATGAAACCACTGATCAATCAGTTGGATCATGTTTTTTTTTTATTGAACAAACAACAGATGCATACGACAGGTGCATGCCGGGGAAAAAAAATGACGGGACATGGAGACACAATGCAGCACTGACCTTCAATATCTGATGTCCTCTGAACACTTGAGCAGCTCATCTAGATACATCCGACTATCCAGTCACTCATTTAACCATCATCCATCCAGCATCCATCCAACCTTCCATCCAACCTTCCATCCATCAATCCATTCATCCCTCCATCATCCATCATCCATCATCCATCCATCATCCATCATCCATCATCCATCATCCATCTATCCATCCATCCATCATCCATCATCCATCTATCCATCATCCATCATCCATCCATCCATCATCCATCCATCATCCATCCATCCATCTGAGGTTGGTTTCCTGCTGGTTGGATAAGCAGTGAAGGCTCCTGGGAGCTGAGGTCGTACCATACCCATGCCTCCTCACTGCCAGCTTGGTTATGATACAGCCCCAGCTCGCAGGAGAACATCTTCTTCGTCCTCACCATCATCTTCATCCTCACCATCTTCTCTGTCCTCACCATCATCTTCATCCTCACCATCTTCTCTGTCCTCACCATCATCTTCGTCCTCACCATCTTCTCTGTCCTCATCATCTTCTGTGCCTCCTCCTCACCTGTGTGGCATCCTGATGAAGAAGGAGTGAGGCAGCAGAGGGGCGTTTTTACAAACGGAGGCAGAGCTTTGTGGAGATGATCTCCTCCGGCTGCAGACTGAGCCTCCCAGTTTAGAGCGGACTTAATCTGATTCTCTGGTGCAGTTTCCAGGATTTGCAGGATTGAGCAGCAGGTAAATCTGAAACATCCGGATTAGCCGGAGGTCAGCGAGCTTTCACAAGGAGGGAAAAGGTTCTTATGGAGGATTTGATCTACAGACCACCTGCTGCTCCTCAGCTCAACCTGCAGAAGACAGACGGAGCAGGAAGTGGTGACTTTCCTCACAGATGATCCTCCTCAAAGACAAATAAAGACAATCACGTCAGAGAAGGTCGTCACCTCCACAACGCCAGCTTTGTTCCACCACAAAGGCCTCCACAGAGGCTCCTCACCAACAAACAAAAAGACAGGAAGGGATGTCACAGCATTCTGATCAGGTCTCCTCATCAATCAACCAATCAATCAATCATTCAATCAATAAATCAATAAATCAATCAATCAATCAATCAATCAACAATCAAACACTGTTTGATGTGTAATTAAGGAACTTCGATTGGTTATCAAGGTAATTGGACAACAATGGGATTAATCAGACATGTGTGTGTGGCCATGTGTGTCCGTGTGTGTCCGTGTGTGTGTGTGCATATGTGCGTGTGTGTCCATCAATCAAAGGTCTGTCTGACAATTTGTTTGGATCCTGAGGAAAGTCTCACTACACAAGGATGATTTTTTTTTAAATCTAAAAGTGTTCAGGATGGAGATGAGGAGGTTCCACATGGACCAAGATGAAGGTGCAGCGCTTCTGTCATGTTTGGTCGCGGAGGTGTTTGTTCTCCGGAGCTTCACAAGCATCTCCAGATTTGGAGGATAAATCCGTCCGAGCTTCTGTAAGAGGGATTATGCTGCCGTGCGGAAACCATCCAAAAGTGACGAAAGAACCTAATCCTGAAGATCTGGACCATAAGTGGTTTATCAGCATATATAATGTGGCTGGAGAGTTGGCGGGAGCAGAACGTCGGCGCCATGGGGAAGCACTTCCACCTGTATGAGAACGTCTCCAAGGTGGACCCCTTCGAGGGGCCGCAGTACTACCTGGCCCCCATGTGGGCCTTCCACCTGCAGACCGTCTTCATGGGTCTGGTCTTCTTCTTCGGGACGCCGCTCAACCTGGTGGTTCTCTTAGTCACCGTTAAGTACAAGAAACTGCGGGTTCCTCTCAACTACATCCTGGTCAACATCACGCTGGCCGGCTTCATCTTCGTCACCTTCTCCGTCGGCCAGGTCTTCATCGCCACCATGAGAGGCTACTACTTCCTGGGTTACACGCTGTGCGCCTTGGAGGCGGCCATGGGCTCCATTGCAGGTACTCTACTCTACTCTACTAACCGTCTGTGTGTGTGTGATGGTGTGTGTGTGTGACCATGTGTGACAGTGTGTGTGTGCGTGACCATGTGTGACGGTGTGTGTGTGTGTGTGTGTGACCATGTGTGACGGTGTGTGTGTGTCTGTGTGCAGGGCTGGTGACGGCCTGGTCCCTGGCTGTGCTCTCCTTCGAGCGTTACCTGGTCATCTGCAAACCCTTCGGAGCCTTCAAGTTCACGTCTTCTCACGCTCTGGCCGCCGTGGCCTTCACCTGGGTGATCGGCACGGCCTGCGCCACCCCGCCCTTCTTCGGCTGGAGCAGGTGAGTCCATGCCGTCCCACGCTCTGCAGCCGAGGTCAGAGGGCAGGAGCCCACGGCTGTGTGTGTGTGTGTGCAGGTACATCCCTGAAGGTCTGGGCTGCTCATGTGGACCCGACTGGTACACACACAACGAGGAGTACAACTGCACCAGTTACGTCTACTTCCTGATTGTCACCTGCTTCCTCATGCCGCTCTCCATCATCACCTTCTCCTACTCACAGCTGCTGGGCGCCCTCAGAGCCGTGAGTACTGAACCCTGACCCTTGAACCCTGACCCCGACGTGTGGCGCACTCTGAGCCCTGTGTGTGTGTGTGTGTGTGTGGTGCAGGTGGCTGCTCAGCAGGCGGAGTCAGCCTCCACCCAGAAGGCGGAGAAGGAGGTGTCGCGCATGGTGATCGTGATGGTCGGCTCCTTCGTCACCTGCTACGGTCCGTACGCGCTCGCCGGTCTCTACTTCAGCTTCTCCACCGACCCGGACAAGGACTACAGGCTGGTCACCATCCCGGCCTTCTTCTCCAAGAGCTCCTGCGTCTACAACCCTCTGATCTACGCCTTCCTCAACAAACAGGTAACACACACACACACACACATACTCTCTCACACACACACACACACACACACACACACTCTCACACACACACATACTCACACACTCACACACACATACTCTCTCACACACACACACTCACACATACTCTCTCACACTCACACATGCTCTCTCACACACACACACACACACATACT
>CAESWR010001935.1:0-11460 GCA_903171835.1 Mullus surmuletus
TACCCCTTCAATCACTTCAATGGGCTTGGTGCCCATGTGGGTGACACACATATCACAACCTTTTAGTGATTAAAAATCACTGTTTTTGAAATTACAAGACCTGAAACAAACTTAAAAGGCCGCTCGTGTGCGAGATACAGCAGGTTATACAATTAACACACACCACACACACACCACACACACAAAGAGACTCACAAAGAGTTCATTCTATGAACTAATTAGATGACTAAAACCAAGTTATACAAACAAAAACTCAAGTAACAAGATGATGAAACAAAACAAACTTAAAGGGATAGTCTGGATTTTTTGACATGAAGTTGTATGAGATAGTGAGAGATAGTAGTGAGTAAACCATTTGCACCACATTACATCCCTTCGTATCACTGCACGCACCATCATCAAAGTCAAAGTCAAAAGTCAAAGTCAGCTTTATTGTCAATTCCTTCACGTGTTCCAGACATCCAAAGCAATCGAAATTATGTTCCTCACTATCCACGGTGAAGACAAGACATGTAGACAGTAAGTGGACAACAAACTAAAGCTAAAAACTAAAGCCACTGAAAACTAAAACTACTAAAAACACACATGTGACATAAACAATAAACAGTAGTTAAAAGTAAAAGTATAATTGAAAGTGCACAGTGGATATTGAAATAAACAGTAACAGTAAATAAAGGAAAAAATAGCATCATGTTTTGTCTGTGTGAGGTAGAAGTACTAATGTAATATTGAAAAATATAATAGTGCAAAGACAGTATAGCAGCTGTGGTTCTTCAGTGTGCAAGTGGCATTTAGTGCAAAGTCAGTTTTTGGCTTTCTGGAGCCTGGTGGGTGGAGCTGAGGGTGGACAGGGGAGAGAGTTCAGCGTCCTCACAGCCTGGTGGATGAAGTTGTTTGAGAGTCTGGAGGTGAGGGAATGGATGCTCCTGTACCTCCTCCCAGAGGGCAGGAGGCTGAACAGGTTGTGTGCAGGGTGACTTGCATCAGTGACGATTGATATGGCTTTGCAGGTGAGACGGGTGGTGTGAATGTCCTGCAGGGAGGGGAGTGAGACACCGAGGATCAGCTGTGTTGACGATGCGCTGCAGGGCTTTCTTGTTGTAGTCCGTGCAGCTCTTGCCCCACACAGTGATGCAGCTGGAGAGGATGCTCTCAATGGTGCCTTGGCAGAATGTGCTCATGATGGATGGAGGAGCGCTTTCCCGCTTGAGTTTGCGCAGGAAGTAGAGGCACTGCTGGGCTTTCTTTGCCAGTGATGTGGTGTTGTTTGTCCAGGAGAGGTCACCACTGAAGTCCACCCCCAGGAATTTGGTGCAGCTCACTCTCTCCACGGCAGCACCGTCGATGGTCAGTGGCGGGTGTTGGGTGTGGCCTCTTCGGAGGTCAACAACAATCTTCTTGGTCTTGTTGACATTCAGCAGGAGGTTGTTGTTTCTGCACCATGTGCTCAGAAGGTTGACCTCCTCCCTGTAGTGAGTCTCATTGCCCTTGGTGATGAGGCCCACCAGTGTTGTGTCATCTGTGTCGTTTGCATCATGAATTCTTGGCCGCAAAAAAATCCGACCTCGCAAACGCCTGGCACTATTTTGTCTCTCTTCGTGTTACTGTTGCACTTGTACTACTGCGCCATCATCAGCTGTAGGAGGAAGGAGGTGGAAGGTCTCTTCTTCCAAGCATGTAAATGCCTTGAAACAGTTGATGGAAAGGAAAATAGTGCTGGGTGATTGCGAGGTCAACTATCTCAACTATCACTTTAATGTTATGAAGCCTGGAGGGGCCGAGGACTGATGTGGCTGCAACGCTTATCTGTGCCTTTGAAGCTAAAGCCATCAGGCGATCACACTGTGTGACGCTGATAATTAGAAGCTGAGTTTGACTGACACTTCCTTGCAGTTCCTCCAACCTTTTGAGGTTGAGGTAGCTTCTTCAGCACATCACTCTGTGGGAAAGATGCCTCATCACTTTCCTTGAATGCAAAGGTGGGTTTCTTACTGCCAGTGATCCCTCGGATTCTTCTGAGAAATCTAACAGTCACTTTGTTGCCTGCAAGGTTCTTTCTGTCTTGCCTTTCTGTTTATTTTTCCTCTCTTCATGGACATGTTCGATTGCCTGCTTTTCAGGTGTATCAGTCAGGATTCTTGTCTTCACGCGCTTTCCCTTTGTTTGTTTCCGGGGCTGCTGACTTTTGGGTCGGATGTTGCTTCGGGCGTACGGCAGCTGAGATGGTGGCGTGCCATAAATTCTTGAACCAATCGTTACCTAAAAAAGGAAATGCTACTGTATTGAACTGCAGAAGATAAATGGGTCCATGCCGAACCTACTGAGTGATGTTGTTTCTTGCACTTCCTACCAGCTAAACCTTTCTCTCTCCAGTTGCTGGGGGTAGGAATGTTGTTTGGAATGATGTTCAGGGCATTTCTTTGGTGTAAGGCCATGGAACTGGTCTGCGAGCTTCTTGATATGGTCTGCTAGCTCCTTCTCCATCTCCTCTGAAAAGACTCTCCTTGCTTCTACTGTTCCACTGTACCCTGCTGCTTTTACTGCCTTTACCTCCCTCTTCTTTATGTACCTCCTCAATGTTGACCTGTCAATATTTCTCTCTTTTGCCACTGATCTGATGGACTTTCCAGCCTCGACATCATTGGCTGCTCTCTCCTCTTCAAGGAGCTCCAGTTTATTTTCCTCTTGTAGGTTCTCGGCGTGATACCTTTTCTACAATGGTAAACATATGACAAACACACCAAACCAGTTGAGAATACTCAACTGAAATACCATTTTATATGTCTGAGACTTAAATGAATTTCATTGCCTTATGGTGGGGAAAGTTGAACCATTGGCTCAATTTAACCCACAGCCTTTGGCTCACTTTGCCCCATAGCCACCATTTTGGAAAAAATGGCCTAGTTTAGAAATTCAGGCTAATCTTTAGTGAAGTGATTCACATGATTTTATACGGAGGAAAATCGCCAAGTATAATATATCATTTTAAATGCTTTTATATAACAGTCATTTTACCTGATATGCTGAAAATTTACTTTGGCAAGCAAAAAATTGTTTTTTGTGTTTAAAAAAAAAGTACTTACTCCTTCTCCCATGTACTTATCTTTATTATAGCAAGACGGAAATGATTTGTGCTTCCTGAATTTATGGTCACATGAAAAAATATGTGAATGGTTACCTAGATACAAGGGGTGGGTCAACTTACTCAATGTTTCATCTTACCCCACTCTCCCCTACTTGTTTTTCTACCATGACTGAGACATTTGCACACCGCCTCCTACTTGTGCTGTCTGATTTACTCCGTCCTTGATGATCCAAATACAGCCCAAACTCTCTCTGTAAGCTCCCGCCTCTTAAAGGAGAACTTTAAGAGGCGTGTCTGTGTCTGTTTGCCTCGTCGCTGCTGTGGTGAGACGTCTCCCTGCCTCTCCAGACAGTTTTGTGTTCCTGCAGTTGTTCAATTTTTGCTCCTGTTTTTTTATCATTTTGTTTTGTTTGCTACCGAGACCTGCTGGTTTTTCCTGCCCTTGCAGTGATTTTCCGTTGTTATTTATCTTGTTAGTTTTGATCCAGGTTTTCTCTGTCATTTTTGTTGGACGTTTGCTGTCTGTTTTTTCCTGCCTGCTGTTTGGACCTATTGCCTGTGGAATTACTAAAGACTGTTTATTTTTGACCTCTACTCCATAGTGCGACCTCTCACTCTCTGCTCTGGGATCAGAGTCTCATTTCGTCACACCATCTTTATTAATGCTAGAGATGCTTCGGTAAAAGGCTTTACTACATTACACTGTTTCACCAGTCAGAGGGAGCCATTCAGTCATGTGACCACACAAATTCTTATATCTTATTATAGATATATTACTTGGAGGAGGATATACAAAGCATGTTTAACCCACACGTTGCAAAAGAACGACTTATTTGATCATTTTTTTAATAAAGGTTTTAATTTATTTTAGTTAGAGGGGTTTAGCTGAATTTGCCCATTTTTAAATATTTTTGTCTGATTGAATTCATGCAGTTACGACCAATAAATCTGACATTAGTTACTCACTTCTTGAGGAACTTTATCACCAAATACTTTTTTACTCTCAAGCAATTTTTAGATGACTTCTTTTTACTTCTACTTTTAATTTTTTTTTTTTTTTAAGTAAAAGTTTCCTTTCCATTTCTTCCCTTACAGGCTGCAAAGAATATCACCTCATTCATCATCATCCCCCAACTGAGACAGTGTGAGGGAAATAGCAGTTTACATGTTGGAATATTAATGACATTTTCCAATAAACTCCCTGACCACTTTGAAGGATGTTTTTATATTGTTTTTTTTATTTGCTCCCACGTCCTCTTTTCCCCACTGCTGCTGCATCTGAAATAATGAGGATGATCATGGTGATCACACACACACACTGTGTGACGTGAACACACTTGGATCCCAGTGCAGAGAGCGAGAGGTCGGACACAGTTCGACAAAAATAACATCCTTTAATATTTTCCACTGGCAAAATCTCCTAACAGCGGGCAGGGAAAAACCAATGGCAAAACACCGGACAAAAAGAGACCGGAAACACTCTGGATCAAAAATGGCTAAAGCAACAACAGACAATCACTGCAAGGGCAGGAAAACACCAACAGGGCAAAGTAGCAAACAAAACACAACAAAAAAATCACTGCTAATGCAGGAGCAAACTACAATCACTACAGGAATGTAAAAGAACAGCAAACTGACGTGGACTCCTGGTACAGACGAGGGAACATGAGGAAACACTGTGGCTCTGAGTGAGGAGAGAGCAGAGTCTGAATGGAGAGACTAACGAGGAGGATTGGAGTCAGGTGTGCCTCGTCAGTGGCTGCAGCAGAGTGAAGCCACGCCCCCCTGCTTCACCTGACCTGAAGACAAGCAGGGAGAGAAACACAGCAAACCTGATTCATAACACACTGAACACTTTGCAAACATATTTTGCTACAGTTAACACATAAACACATTTGTCTTCCGCACTAAAGTTTCTCTCTATATTTCAGTTTTTACTTCTTTAGACACACGCCTTAACAACAACACACACACAAATGTGTCATTTTTTGGTCTTGATCCAATATTCTAAGGAGTTGGTGTAGCGTCCAGCCTTTATGAGGCAAACATGTTTAATAGTTAGTGCCTTTACTGGAGGCTCAATGCATTGGTGCGATCAACAAAGTGGGCAGTTTGGGACTGATCAGGTGTTGAAGGAGAAGAGGAAGGGATGTGATTCTGTAACTGAGACACTGATTATGTTACTGGATTTTGTAGAATTATAATGGTATAATGGTATAATGGTATAATGGACCCCAAAAGCCCTGACATATTGAAACACCCTGTTCAAAATTGCCCACAAAGCCACTGGAACAATGAAATGACGTCACGAAGCCTCGCTTGCAGAGGTCACGTGATGTAGAGCGTGTTGAAGCAGGAACCAAAACACTGCTAAGCCACACCTTTGATTCGGAAGATTGACTCGAGCAGTAATGATGATGAAGTGTGAGGGGCTTTGAAGTGACACTTGTTTTCCTCATGTCTTCTCAAATGTCATTTTTTCTCCAGTCTGTAGAGCCACAGTTTTTTTTGGGACACTGTAAAATACTGAATTTTTCGCCAGACCTGAGAATCCTGGAGAATCTTATCCATTTTCCAGCATGTTCAGGGGCTCATAATTGCAGTCATGTTGGGCCCTAATTGGGATGTTCTGCATGCTCGGTACAAATCCTGTTTCTGCTACTGATCGTGTAGCAACAAGCCCCGAGCCCCAAGCTAATGCTTTCTGAGGGGCCACGTCTCTATACACAGTCTATGGGGGCCATGAGACCACTTGTAGACCCTGAAGATCCACCTTGAGACTCCTTCAGTGTGTTCTTGTCATTTCTTCATCGTTACCGTGATTGCTGATATTCTCCCGCCCTTATTTTGCTTCACTTTCACCAACTGGCACCACCTGCAAATGAACAACAAACGATTGACAAGAGCCAACAATCAGGAAGCTTGTGCAGATTCCTCCATCATGGGGAGTCGCTCTTTTTAGGTGAACATGTTCAGATTTCATGTCACCACCAAACACCAAAATTAATTTGTGTACGTATGTATGTATGTATGTATGTATGTATGTATGTATGTATGTAACTATGTATGTAGTTTTAATCTGGATTACTCTTTGTTGTGTTGAGTTCTTATTTCAGTTCATTGATTTATTGATTTGTGAATTTAATGATTTAGTTTTGATATTTTTTTGTAATTATTTTTAGAAAAAACAGATGAAACATGTAACTAAACTAAAAGTAAAAGAATAACAGTCATCCTCATCATCATTTTCATCAAAATTATCATGGCCAAAGTCATCATAATAATCATATTATTCAAAACAAAAAGCAATATCCAAAATGTATAAATAATATGAAAAATATAAAAATAATATAACAAGTGCAAAAAAAATTGTTTCCTTTCACTAATTTCATCTATTTTATTATTTACTTTACTCTAACTGTTGCGTTTTCCTTTAATAGTGGGCTGAAAGTGCAGACTGATCAATGATTGTCTGAGCTTTGTGGTTGGACTCTCTCAGCAGATCACAAAGATCACAGGGAGGCACTCTGAGCTCACACTGATTTATTTGTCACCAAAGCACACAAATCAAAGAGTCAACGTCCATCTCACTCTGCTACGTTTGAATCATTTGATCCCATCAATGCATGTTTCCAGAGAAATCACCTGAAAAATAAACTGTGAGCTGTGTGTTCAATTGATCAATTGGTATGGAGAAAAACAAAGAATAAAAAATTATTAGTTTGTACTGATTTAGAGGATCAGTCTTGCAGCAAAATAAATTAAATGAATTTCTGTGTATTTTCACCGCTTTCTCTACCAAGTAAATGTTATGTTGCTCTTTTCACAAATACAGAAATTATAGCAAGAATATCATTAAAATTCATAGTTTTATGTACAACAGTATCAAAAATTGGCAGTAAGATTACTTTTCATGAGGCCCAAATCCCTGGCGGCGCCCCCTGCTGACTGACATGTGAAACACGTCTGTGATCAGCGAGAGGAAGTCACACACAAAGTCTTCACTTCAGTTTGTAAAACTCAGCTGATGAACCTTCATTCCAAACCCTGAGTCCAACATGCAGAGGCTGAGTGAAGGAGGTCTGGACTCTGTGGAGGAGAGTCATGGTGTCAGAGACGCTGTAGAAGGACACAACACCTGCAGGATGATCCAGGTACACTCCCACTCTGGAGGACCGAGGAGCTGAGAGGGGAGACCAGATGTTGTTGTGGCAAAATCTATAACTTTGATTGTAATAATTTAAAGCCCAAGATTTGTCATTAAATCCAAATGCACTTTCTTTCCAATCTGCTGCTCTGCTGATGTTCTTGTAGGCGACTGCAATACAAACTCCTCGTCTGTCTCTGAACTCCACCTCCCAGTAATGACGTCCAGTCAGACTCTCTCTGCTCAGGACCTGATATTGATCAATGAATCTGTCTGGATGATCAGGATAAGACTGACGATTCTTCATCCACGTTGCTCTTCTGTTCCCCTCAGACAATAACAGCTGTGTGTTTGCTGTGTTTGGATCCAGTGTGACGTCACATGAATATCTGAGGAACTCAGCTCTGTTGCCACGCTCTGGATCTGATGGCAGTAAAACATCCACTTTGGTCAGTGAGATATTTGTCCATGTGTCCCTCAGAAGCTCCAGTAGCTTCTCTCTGCTCTCTGACACAGCTGCTGTCACGTCCTCAAAGTAGCGGCGAGGACAGATGTGGATGCTGGACGAGTGTGTAGATCCAGCCAGTTGTGACGCTGAGGGGTAATTGTGGAGGAAGTGGCAGTGGTCCTCAGTGTTTGACAGCTGCTGCAGCTCAGCATCTTTGCTCCTCAGCTCAGTGATCTCCTGCTCCAGCTTCTCCTGAAGCTCTTTGACTCGACTCACTTCAGCTTCCTGCTGGGATCTGATCTGCTGCTTCACATCAGAGCTTCTTTGCTCCATCAGACGGATCAGCTGGGTGTAGATCTTCTGGCTGTGCTCCACTGCTTCATCAGCAGAGAGGTTGATGTCCTTCACCTCCTGCTGAAGCACCTTCGCGTCTCCCTCTCTGTCCTGGATTCTCTGCTGGATGTTTTGTCGACTCTCCTGCAGCTCCTCCTGCTTCTGTCTTCTCTCTGCTGCAGCTGAGACGATGTCGTGACCTTTATGTTCGTCCACACAACAGATATGACAGATACACTGCTGATCAGAGCGGCAGAACATCTTCATCACCTCATCATGCTGAGAGCAGATGTTCTCTAGGAGGTTCTTGGAGGGGTCGACCAGCTGGTGTTTCCTCAATGGAGCGACATCACGGTGACGCTGGAGGTGAGTGTCGCAGTAAGAAGCCAGACACACCAGACAGGACTTGAGGGCTTTCAGTTTCCTCCCAGTGCAGACGTCACAGGCCACATCTTCAGCTCCAGCGTAGCAGTGATCAGCAGGAGTATCTTGGAGTCCAGTCTTCTTCAGCTCCTCCACCAAAGCTGCTAACATGGTGTTCTTCATCAGCTCAGGCCTCGGTATGAACTCCTTCCTGCACTGAGGGCAGCTGTGGATTCCCTTCTCATCCTCTCCGTCCCAGTGGTGTTTGATACAGCTGAAGCAGTAGCTGTGTCCACAGGAAGTAGTGACCGGATCCTTCAGGAGATCCAGACAGATGGAACAAGAGATGGCTCCTCTGTTCAGATTAACTGCTCTCTGCGCCATTTCACCTCTCTCACACGCAGCTGAGTAACTTTCACTTCCTGAGAAATGACTCCAGCTTCACCTGTGTGTTGGTTCCTCCCACCAGCTGACTGTCTGAAGGGGAGGCAGTCGCTGCAGCACAGTGTTTGTAACGCCGACGACAGTGCTGAGTAACAATCAAGCATTGTTTTATCTTATCTTGATTAAAGCAGAGAAATATTCATATCATATCACAGTTGGAGGTGCAGAGCTGGTTTCAAATAAAAGAGACTGGAATTTGTGTGGAGTAAGGAGGAGAATGTTGAGGCAGTTTTTAATCTGTACAGCACTTTGATCAACCCTGGCTGTTTGAAATGTGCTCTATAAATAAAATTTTAGTTGAGTTGAGTTGAGGCCACGTTCAGCCTGCCAGCTTGGAGGTGAAGTGAAGGCATGTTGTCTTTCCGGTTCCTTCTGATCTCACCCAGATGTGTCACGTAAACACAAATAACCTGTGTGAATAACCGGAATATGCTCATGTTCTGGTTTTTAAAAACCTGTATATTCTCCCTGGTTACTACTTTTACAAGCGGAATATTTGATCCTGTGTACACCTATCAGGATCTCCCCATCAAAAGGAACATTCATTTGTCTTCAGCGCACGTTCTTTTGGCAAGGAAACTTGGTCTTTGGAGTCCAGGAACTACTTGTAAACATGGCCAAAGGCGAGAGCAACACCACGCCACACTTTTGGACTGAGGAGGAAACCAATCACTTCATAAGTGTGATGAAAGACACAAACACAAAAGACTCAAAAGAAAGTAGCAGGATCACCAGATCCACAAAAAGGGCAGCGGAAAGTTATGCCAAGCAGGGTTTGGAATGGAAACAGATTATTCCCAATGTGTCAGTAACCGGAATATGGACCGTAACCCCAATATTGACTGCATGTAAGCGTAGTCAGTGACAAATCAAAGAGGTCTGGGTGGTGAAGATCCTCATGTGTGAAGGTCGGCAGCATCGTCACGTCTAAACTGCATCACTTCACTCTCACACACGATCGCTCACTCAGACTGAAGCAGCTCTGTTGGTGCGTCGGCATCTCTACTGAGAGTTGTGAGTCGCTTTCCTTGGGGAAAAAGCACTTTACTAGTGTTTGTTGACGCCTGGTTTCTGGAGTTCACCGAGATAAAATGAAATACTAAATAATAGGGAATTTTGCAGCAACACCACATTTGCAAAGCTATGACAGCAACAATATTCTGAAACCATTCATGGAAGTTTGTTTATATCCAAGAACAGAAAGAGTCTCATACATTCAAAGAAAAAAAAAATCATACTCTTCAGAACATGTAGGCCTGAGCTATTTTACCCACTACATATGGATCATCTCATACAGCGCATGATTGTGGCTAATTGTACTGTAGTGCAGTAGAAGATGGTATGCAAACATTCCAGTCAAGGTGGAAAAACCGGTAGAATAGATTCGTTTAGGCCGGCGTGGCTACCAGATTGGCAGAGATCACTTACATACCAGACGTCATCAAGATGTTTCATCTCTGTGTGTGCAGCAGAGATGTGGGTATGTGAGTGTGAGACATCAAATCAATAACATGACAAACTGATGAGACTCTGCTTCTAAATGTGGCCGAGCGGCGGAGAGAGGGGAAGTTGCCACACAAGGCCACCTGGGGAATTGCACCCCAGGAATGCACGCTGACCAGTCGCCGTTTCCTGATAGGTCACACAGATTTGCTACACCAGAGAGGACGAGAGACGGACTTCCATATGTAGCGCCCTTAACCTTCAGAAAGAGAAAACCATAAATAGGCCCTTCAGCAATGAAATAAATGTAAAGAAATAAAACAGAATCCAAAAGAGAGAAAGGAAAAGAGTAATGTCCTTGTTCCGTGTCCAGGTGTGTGTGTATGTGCGTGTATCATCCAGCTGCTCCAGCGGGGAGTAGTGGGAAATGTCTTATCTGTTTGTGAATGGTGGAGTCAATCAGAGTGGATCCATCTCCGTAGATCAAGTTCTCCGGCTCGCCACTGAATCCCAAAGGCTCAGAATCACTTGGTTCAATTTCTGATTCCGTCGAAAAAAAAACAGTCTTCATACACGGTGCAGAAATAATATAAATCAATTGCTGATTAAACAACTACCATCACATCACTCTCTAATCTAACCTTCTCTGTATATGATTCTTAAATATAGAACACACAATACACCAATATTTTATACATTTAGGGATGTCCCAATGCGATATCAGATATCGGTCCGATATCAGTTGAAAAAACGAGTACCAGATTCTATCGGCCTGCATCTAAAATCTCCAATATAAGCACTCCGATACAAGCAGTCCATTCCAGACTCCACTACAGCACTTCTATGTAGAATATGCTTGTGTTTAAGTTAAACTAGTGGTTATTTTGCACTTTTTTCAGGGTCTTCTAATGTATTTTGAATTTATTTGATTCAATTGTGGAATATTCTTCTGTTTAAGGTTCAAATGTATGTAAGTCATTGGTTAATAATCAATGGGTCAGTTTTCTCACAGCTGCTGCTGCTGACTATTGTTCTCTGTTTGAGTAATATCACTTGATCAAGCCTTTTCTAACATTCCATACCACAAAGTAAGTCATAAAAGTAGGTATGATTCCTGCTGATGTCAGATGGGATCGATATCGGTATCGGCCGATACTCAAGGCTGCAATATCGGTATTGTATCGGAAGTGAAAAAGT
>CAESWR010001945.1:14161-29747 GCA_903171835.1 Mullus surmuletus
CACGTGTTCATGACGTGCAGAACTGAGAAAAGGCCTCGTCAGAAACACCTTATTTTAGATAAATATGTGTGAACACGGCAGCGTTCATCTTTGCATACAAAGTCCCTGATTTGCATGAACGACCACAAACGGAAACAGAAGGAAACACAGTGGTCTATTTGACAGACAATGAGATAGTTAATGTCCATTTAGACATTTCTATCACAATAACATTACAAACAAATAAAGGGGGAAAAAAAGCAGTTGTGGTCCTAAATCAATTCACCAGGTCTACAATCCAGATTCAGGCTGGAATACAAGAAAAAGTCCAGCAAACAAAGATGGCGACGTGCACATCGCACAACACGACAAACTTTGGAAAGCGGCCCACAGCTTTTCATGCACTAATGTGACCTCACGACCCCCACAGGAGACACCTGGTGTGTCTGAGTGAGGTCATGTTAGGCTGTGTGTGTGTGACATGACCGATTCTGAGGGCGAGGTCTGTGTCATACCTTGATCATAGCAACTATAAATCTGCTCATCGTGTCTTTTTTTTTTTTAGAATGAATAAACACTTTCCCCACTCTGACCATCACTCGTGGAGGCTCTGCATGCTACATCACTCACGTCTGTTTTTGAAACCGTTATTTTACTGATTTTTATTTATATCATAGTGTGAAAGTAAAGACGAGCTGTATACAGAGGAACAGGTTGAGTATGACTGTGTTTTTGTGAGTTACCGTTAAAAAACACAAATAATATATGTACGGGGTGTATATATCTATTTCAGTTTCCAGCATACACACACACGCACACATGGCACACACACAAATAAAACCTTGTCAACCATCCACTGTATATGCCTGCGCATACTTTTAGAAACGTGCTTCAGTGGGATGGCAGCAGCATCTAGTGGCCTTAAGAGGAAGTGCAGCTTCAGTGTGACAAACACGTTTCTTTCTCCCATTTTTTTTAAATCTCTTCTTTAAAGCGTCAAATTTGATTAGATTTTTTCATCAGCAAATTGTGCTGTTATATCTATTTGTGGGGGGTGGGGAGGCGTCTCAGTGTCACAACAAACATCGGGTTCAACCAGTGTGTTTGTCTGGGTCTTTTACTGCTTCATATCAGGTTTGTAAAAAAAAACAAAACAGTAAAATACGGTAAAAAAAGGTATATTTCACTGCAAATGTAGTTTGGCAATGTTTATTCATTTGAATGTCCATTAATATTGACAACATAAGCCCATTTGATAGATGCATACATGGATATTAATTAACTATAAGTGATTTTTTTAAACTGTTCATTAGAAATCACATGTGGCTGCAATTAACAAACATATATTAATGACATGAACCATAGAAGCCATCGACTCTGCACTTTCACAATCATATTTGAGTCAAAAACAGTGTGAAAGTAAATGACTCCTCCACTGTGGCTCTGTGCCCCCTATGACCCTCACCCTAAAGAAAGAAACGTACTACATATATTCATATTAGACTCTACAGAGATTATGTGATTGTTTGTCATAACAAAGAGAAATAGTTAGACTATAATCTCGCATCCTTTCTAAAAACACCTCTTCATCTATTGATCCTTCACACTCATCTGGACTAAACACACACATTCTCTGTACTTGTAGGTCAGACAGGGTTAAATATGGTCACTCACAGTAACTCGTCACCAAGAAAACTCACTGAAATTCCATCATTGCTGTGAACCTCAGTTTGTTAGAGTCACAGAGTGTTTACAGCTCTGTCTTTTTGAAGACTTTCCCATCTGGCTGCTTCCTCCATCTCAGTCTGAACCCCTGATGGACCCCCTGCTCTCTCAGCTGTTTCTCCATCTATGAGACACAATCAAACATACTCACTCACACACCCCCGATCATGCATCCAGAGCCATGTTGGTCAGAATCGCGTCACTGACCTGCTTCAGAGCAGCTTCCTGCACTTGGGGGTCATTGGGGTCAACAGATCCATCCGTTTTCATCACGACCTTCAGCACCTTCTTCATGGGAGCTGTGAAAGAATAAATTAGTGAAAGTTGAGGTTCCCAAAAAGTAGATGATACTGCCAACTGCAGTAGTTGTGAGGAGCAGCTGGATATTTGGGGGAATAAAACCACCACATTTAACACACAAACACAGGAGTGGAATCACTCTTAGTATCAACATTATGATGCCAAACTCTACCTTTAATGTCCAAACAAGGAGATCCAGTCAAGCCAAAAATAATTTATTGATTCTCTTTCACTCTGGATTTTTACCTGAACAGATGAAGGGACGGTTCGAGGTGCAGCTATCATCGTGCCAACCGTTCACTTGAGTGCATCCACAGTGACCCCAACTCTTAGAAGGTTCGTTAAAATCCCACTTCGTGAAGGAGAAGTCGCTCTGGTCAGACCACTTCCAGCTCTCTCTGATCAAACCAATCCACCATATATCGTCATCTATCAAACCGATGACGGCATTCAAATCCTCCTGGGTTCTCACGTCAGCCAGTTCTGTGTAAGTCTGCCTGCAGTAGGTCTGGGCGGACAGCCAGGTCATAGGAGTGGTGACTGGGATGAAGGTGTTGGAGGACTCTGAAATGATACACGCATATTAAGATATTTCAGGTGGAAGCGGAGATTTTTAAAAAATAAATTTGATGGCTGAAGCTGCCATAGATGAAGCTAATCCTGCTCACCAGGAGAATTTAGGGCCTCAAAGTCTTGCTCAATTACCCTTTGACAAAATATCCAAAGCTGTTTATTCAGCAGACTATTAATAGTGATACAACAAAGTATTCCAGAAAAATGACTGACTTCATTTCTTCAATTCTGAATTGCAGAGAAAGTGAACACTCACCATCATAGCACACAGACTTGTAGAGAGTCTGACAATTGGCATCATCTGGGGACTTATAATACATGCATCCACAACTCTGTTTCCCCCCACCGTTATCTGATGTAAAACTAAACCAGCTTCCCAAAGTGTTTCCGTCCCCATAGAGGGACGCGTTGTCACGGGACCATCTCCAGGTGTTCACGTCTTCATACATGCCGATCCACACGTAGCCGTGACCGGAGTTTGCAACCATCTCTCTCACTGTGTTCCAGTCGTCTTCATTCTCCACAGTCGCCAGGTCATCAAAGTTCTCTCTGCAGTAACTCTGAGCGTCAGTCCAGATTTTAAGCTGATTGACAAAGTGGTATTTCCTGGAAGCAGCCAGTGAAGGTGTTGATAGAGCTGAAAGGAAACAAAGCGAGTGAGTGAGTGAAGAAGAAGCCATCAAACATGACAGAGAATTGTGGACTGACCTGGAAGCAGTAAGATCATCAGTCCCATCACGTCCATCACTGCTCGACTCTTCAACTCTGCAGCTGCAATGATCACTGCAGGAATCAGACCAATCAGCTGAACTCAAAGAAGTGATGGATCACTGAGTCACCAGGAAGAGTCGGATTGATCAATCAAGTTCCCTCAGGAGAAACCAAGGAGCAGCTTCATGCCGGAATGGAGATTCTATCGATGTGACTTCTGCTCTTGTAGTCACATCGGCGTGACGTGTTCATGCAAAGCTTTCACGAAGCTCTCCTTCAGCTCGTTTCTGGAAATTGGGCGGAACTTTATGATTTTCTTAAGCAAACTCACACAACATATTTGTTATGGAAATAAATCTTCATATTCATCAACGATTTTACAAGTTCCCTCACACACACAGGTTCCCGCAGGAGAAACCAAGGAGCAAGTTGATCTTACTGGCCGTCACCAAACTCTGTATTCATTGGTGTAAATTTAGATTTTTCATATTTGTTCACCATCTTTAATCAGAACATTCTAATTTGATTTGCTATAAACTTTCTGTATGAATTCTGCTTCTTACTTGCACAAGATGGTTTTTTTCAATATTGGGAAAAGTGTTAATTCGCTGAATGGAAGCTGCAACAATATTCATGAAAATGTTTTGACGTAGGGAAACATTATGGCTGGGTTTTCACATTTTTCCATCTTCGTCTCTGGGCATCATGAAATATGCACGAAAACCATTGTACATTTGCAATGCAAAGATGGCGTGCATGGCAGGGAAGGAACTTTGCAAAACAAAACTCAATTTTTTCCCTCTTTCCACGACTCAAGACGGGGGGCGTCCTGTCCGACCTGGCAGGCAGCGGCACTTCCTGGATTGAAACATGTTCCATGGAAGTAAGGGGGGGGGGGGGGGGGGGCAGAGGATGACCTGATTTTATTTTTAATGTTTTTATTTTATTTATTGTCTGTTGCTGCAATTAAAAGACATATATTGATCACATGAAGCATAGAGGCCATCTACTTTTTATTTATTTATTACAATCATATTTGAGTCAAAAACTGTCATATATATATTATATATACACATATATTCATATTAGATTATAAAGAGATTATATGATTGTTTGTGATAACAAAGAGGAATAGTTTGACTATAATCTACCATCTTTTCTAAATACACTTCTTCAGCTATTCATCACTCAACTCATCTGGACTGAACACACACATTCTCCGTACTTGGAGGTCACGCGGGGTTAAAATGGGGTCAACTCTCAACTATGACAATTCACTAAAACTCCATAATTCCCGTGCACCTCAGCTTGGTCGTCACCAACTTGAATTAGACCATTCTAATGTGATTTGCTAACGTTCTGCATTTTCTCACTTACACAAGATGGTTTTACTGCTGAATGGAAACAGCAACAATAATCATGAAAATGAATATTGGAAACATTATGGCTGGATTTTCCATTTTTCCATCTTCGTCTATGGGCATCGTGAAATATGCACAAAAATGATTCTACATTTGCAATGCAAAGATGTCGTGCATGGCAGGGAAGGAACTTTGCAAATGAGAACTCAATATTTTCCTTCGTTCCACGACTCAAGGCCCATCGCTGTGTTTCTTTCATAGTTTTAAGTATCAACTGACCAAACTACACAATAAACAGTATTACCGATATTTCCTTTTCATGACATTTCCTTGAAGGTTTTTTGGTTGTGTGTGTGATTCCACCATAAACAAAGTCTAATCAGAGACCTCGTCACACATCGACACAACCTTTACAGTCAACTTTGACAACGGCTCCAACTACGGTGCTCAATCTACAAATATCAGTCTATTAGAGCCTTTTTAGAATTAAATAAGACATTATTTTCCTCAATATCTAAAATTCCAACACTACCAAAAAGACTGTTATTGCATCTCAAAGACTGATACAAAAGGATCCTCTGGTCGAAGCAGGACCCCAACTCCAGTGTGTCAGGATGAAACTGACAACAACTCTAACTAACGGTTCAGCTGAGCTAAAAGTCAGAATCTCGCTAACCATTACATCGAGCCTGCAGTTAATGCATCATGAAAAATGACTAGCTGAAAGTAAACTCTAGCTAATAGTCAATGCAAGACTAAAAGTACGATACATGTAAACCTGGACAGTAGTTAATCTTAGTAAACAGTTAGCCTCAGGAAATAGTTAGCTCGTGGCTACCAGTTGATGTGTGGCTACAAGTTAATTCAAACTGGCAGTCAACCTTGTCTACCAGTTTACCATAGCCATAGATATCTATACCTGCAGTTATGCATAACACAAAATAACTAGGTAAAGGTAAAACAGAGCTAATACTCAATGCTAGCTGACAGATTGACAGAATGTAAGATACAGGTAAACATGTCAACCAAGAACACTTGGGAAAATTCGACTGTACACTTTTCATATTTCATTGAATCCAATATTAAATGGTTCAATTGTACTTGGAATAAACTTGCCCAATGTTGCCAAACAAATTGATATAACTGAATATAATACAAAAAAATTATCAGCAACTAATCGAGAGTATATTACAAACATGATATGACAAAAGTTTGCAACAGGGTTATTTCAGTGTCAGGACCATTTATCAGAGAAATCACTTCAAATTGAACACTTGTACTGCTTTCACTGATAAACGTATCATGTCTTAACATGCTACTTTTTTGTTAGAACAATAACATCATATAACAAAATGACAGTTTATTGTTAGAGCAATAACCTGAAGTCGGCAGTTACTACATTTCAGTAACAAAAGCCTGGCATTCCGTGTTCTAGTAATAAAAATATACTATGTTTTTACTTGTTGTTTTGTTTTTGCACTCCATTTGTGGGAACCACATGGTACACAAAAGTCCAGGTTTATGTCTTTCCCAATGTTCTGTCGCTGGTCATTAATGCAGGTCGGGGGTCAAGACCCCAGCACATGATGGTGGCAGCATTAATGCATCTTCAAAGCCTGAACACAGCATCTACTTCTATTTATGTATGAACCATGGCTCGCACACTGTGTGCTAGCTAACAGTAAAACCCAGTTATTACTCAGAACAAGCTAAGAATGAGCCACAGTTCCTCGCTGATGGTAACGAAGAGTAAGATTTCAACTACTTTGTGTGTTTTCTTGAAAAAAGCAGCACCAGTTCGAAGGGGAGCCAATATTGACATATTTTGGAGTTTTTGGGCTCCAAACTGTGATCAAATTGTCAAGAACGATGTGCAGAGCTGAGAGAAGGCTCCCTCAGAAACACACCTCATATTAGACAAATACATGTAAACAGTACAGCATTTGGCTTTCCATACAGAGGACCAAGGGCATCCAGGCGGTAAAGTCCTTGTTTTGCAAAAACAATCACAAACAGGGAAACAGAAGGAAAACTACCTACATCTAATGTATAATATCATCTGCTGTTTCTGGGTTCAAATCTGTATGGTCAAAATTGAAGTTAGATGATATAGTCCCTGATTTTCAACCCCCAACGCAACTCAGCCCCCCATACACTATTCTTACTCCACAAAGATATATACACATACACACAAAAATGCACATAAAAACTGTTGTTACATTTGCACCTGCTGCTATGTACATTTAATGTACATTTTATGAATATTCTTCTTTCCCGTCTGTCTCCTTCTGAAGTCCATTTTTATTCTAAAGTCTATTTTCATTCTAAAGTTTTTTTGTTTTTTATCTCATTCCATTCTATTTTATTTGTATTTATTCTATATTGCTCTACTCTAACTGTTCTGCAGTTGCACTATGGAGCTTGTTGTGATTACCTTCCACTGTGGGTGAACATCCATATGTGACAAATAAAAGAATCTGAATCTGATGGCCGAGGTGTAACAACATGTAAAATATGCTGTGCTGCAATAAATGCTTTCTTCCATGTGAGTCGACCGACTGAACTCATTTTCGGACAATGTCATTTAAAACTGAAAAATGGATCTTCATCAAACAAAGCTGTCAGTGAATGAGCAGATATCTTATAAAAGACATTGCTCTTTTCTTGTTTTGATGTTTTCATCTCGCTGTGCGTGATCGTTCATGCAAATCAGAGACGTCTGTGCCCGGAAGCTGCTGGTTCCCAGTTACAAAAACCATCAATTTAGGCCTGTTCCTCTGCTTCATGTTGCAGTAGTTTGGTCAAACATTTGCCCAGAGTTTCTTCTTGACTTCTTGTCCGGTGCTATTATTTCCAATTTGTGTTTTCATTGTTTCCTGAAGGATTTTGCTGCAATACACAGAGCGCTGGTCCTCCCTTTACAGGGAAGCTAGCAGTTAACCCTAGCTAACAGTGAAACCTCCTAGCTAACAGTTATTGCTAACTGACGGATAAATAGCTAAAACTGGTCCAACATCTACACCCATCCAAACCAGCAATCCACCCTACAAGAGACAATAAGCACTGTCAACAAACACCCAAGGGCCCTAGAACAGTGCCTCCAAGATCCAGACAGAAGAATCCTCTGGTTGAAGCGGGACACCAACACCACTGTTCCAGGATGGAACTTGCCCCCAATGCTGACGAACCGACAACTCTAACTGAAGGTTGACTGGAGCTAAAAGTGAAAATCTCACCAACAATTCAAGTGAGTCTGCAATAATGCTAATAATCAACAACTAGCGAGCTCGTAGCTAATGGTAGCCTACATAAAACATCAACTACTTCACATTTGCTTGGACTACAAACTATGATCAGACTGTCCACAACTACGTGCAGAACTGAGAAAAGGCCTTGTCAGAAACACACCTTATTTTAGACAAATATACGTAAACACAGCAGCGTTCGGCTTTGCATACAGAGAACCGAGGGCATTCAGACAGTAAAGTCCCTGATTTGCATTAATGACCACAAACAGGGAAACAGAAGGAAATACAGTGGTCTGTTTGACATAGAATGAGTTATTCAACGTCCATTTGAGCATTTTTATCATGACATTAAAAATGGGGGAAAAAAGCAATTGTGATCTTAAATCAATTCACCAGGTCTAGAATCCAGATCCAGGCCGGGACACAAGAAAAAGTCAAGCAAACAAAGATGGCGGCGTGCACATCGCACAACACAACAAACTTTGGAAAGCGGCCCACGGCTTTTCATGCACTAATGTGACCTCACGACCCCCACAGGAGACACCTGGTGTGTGCAGATAGAGGCTGTGATTAAGCGCGTTGACATGTGCACAGAAATAGGACCACATGTTTGACTCGATTGGCGTGCATAATTCATGCAAACGGCCAAACCGGGTTTACATGCAGTCTGCGCAGTCGGACTACAGCTGGAGTCAAGACTCCTCCCCCCGCTAGGCGGCGATAAGCACCGCTGTACGTTGTTGTTCTTGAGCCACACCGGTTGACTCTTGACGTCACATGACAATAAAACACACAGTGAGCCGGCCAGGGAGTTTACGAGCATTAGGCTCAGTGATGATGGTGATTGGCACTGGATAAAAACAATAAAGCCATGTTTTACAAAAAACGTTTTATTCTTAGTATGACTCTTAAATAGTACACACAGCAACAACAGCATTTACATTTACACACCATGTTCCCATACACACTAATCTACAAATCGTGGTATGTTGGACTGGGGGCATCTGGTGCTGGGTCGATGGGAGCGTCCATGATTGTATCTGTTAAAGTGGAACTGCTTCGCCCAACGCGAGGGAGACTGAGACAAAGGAAGGTCCAGCTCGTGAGGTTCCAGCATCTGCTTCTCCTCCACGTCCAACTCGCTCACATTCGGGGCTAATGTCACAGAAAAACAATATATAAGGCTTATTTGGCACAGATGTCACGGGCAACACTCCCAAAGAGTTCACCATTTTGGTAATAGTTGTACGTTGGCTAACTACAAAGTTAGCTTACCCGTGTGTGAAGACTCCGAGGTCGACTCCGCTCTCGCTGGTCTCCGGAAAAAAAGGATCTTGGTTTCTATTTACATGCAGGCGTAAATCGACTGTGAATCTGGGGGGGGGGGGCTCAATTAGAATCGAAGTTCTCTGGTCTGATTGTAGTTGAGCTACGGCGTTTACATTACAGTAATTCTGTTTTCTCGTGTGCATGCAACTGTAACCACACTTTGTGTTGGGTATTTTTCACTTTGTTTACGAAATAGAAACAAATTGGTGTTATTTTTCCTATTGTATATATGTTTAGTTACTGTTTAAAAACTTAACCTAAAAACACATAAGTTATGGAAAATACCAAAGCTGAATATATCCCCTAAATAATTAATAAACCTTTAAAAAAAGAAATACGTATATATCTATATCATTTCACAGATATACATATATATGTATTTATATATAATTAAAACTTCTCAATCACTGTATACGGCTGACCATTTTTTGGAAATGTTTCAGTGTGATCACAGCAGCATCTAGTGGCCATAAGAGGAAGTGTAACTGCAGTGTGACACTGTATTTAGATCTAAAGTGTAGCATTTTATTATATTTTCTCCATCGGTGAGCATTTTTCATTCAGAAATAAGTGAACAGCAGTCATCAAACCCTCTGAATCATTGAATAAATGAATTTAATAAATCGTTAATTTATCAACTCAACTTTGTCCACTGAGTTGTGACGTCATGACGCACGAAAAATTAGCTCGTCTATAGTAGATTAGATCACATTGGATTCATTGATGTAACTGATACTGAATGTGTTCGGGATTAATTACTTATTATACACAAATAGGCTTGCACCTTGTCTACGAAAATAAAGCCCATATTGATCACATGAAACACAGCGGTCATCTACTCTGCATTTATTTATCTAACACCATCATTCCCAGCAGACTGGTCACCAAACTGCTTTGTTTGGGTCTCAATAGCACTGTGTATTAAAGCAGTGGTCCCCAAACTTTTTATCACTGCGGACCGGTCAATGCTTGACAATTGTACTGCGGCCCGGGGGGGTATGTAGATTGTTTATATTGCGAATATAATAAATGTGATAATAAATAATAAAAAAAAAATATGATAAAAAAATAATAATACACGTTATCTTCTCCAAGTGGCGAAGCAATTTTGAAGGCTTCATTGCCTCATTAGAGAGCCGTTCGCCGCATATTACACAGAGCGGGCTTGGTCTGTGGGAATCACCTGTCGCGATAAATCCATATTTCAAGTAGAACTCCTAGTATTGTCTGTTAAAAACTTTTTTCTTGGAAGTTGTAGGCTCTTCTTCTGTCTCTTCACTTCACTCTTCATACTCAGATAATAAATACAACGGAAATAATTAATTATTTCTTGGGCGGCCGGTACTAATTGATCCACGGACTGGTACTGGTCCGCAGCCCGGGGGTTGGGGACCACTGTATTAAAGAATTCCTCTCCAAACGCCCACAGACAGTCGGACTCGGCGCTCATCTTTCTTCCAGTCTGACCCTCAGCACGAGGGCACCACAAGGTTGCGTCCTGAGCCCTTTACTCTTCTCACTGTACAAATCAGACTGCACTTCAACACGCTCCACAAACACAATAATTATATTCGCAGATGACACAGCAGTGGTGCGACTGATCTCTGACAACTGTTTGATTGAGGAAATGGTCTGACAGACTGCACAGACTGGTGAATAGACAACAGACACCAAGGGAATCATTTCCGATTTCCAAAAACACAGCGAGGACCACGGCCCCCTAACCGTCATGGGACAAGAAGTGGAAGATGAGAAAAGATCCTGGGACTCAGTCTACCCTCACAGGAAGACATCTTCAGGACACGCTGCCTTCACACCACTACCAACACACTCATGCAAGCCACCGCTGTCACCACCTGTTCTCTCTGCTGCCCTCCGGGAGGCGCCACAGGACACGCAGAGCCTCTGCCTCCAGACCCAGCGACGTAACTGAGCTGAGTAACTCCAAACACTCCAGGCAACAAGTGCAAAAAAATGACACCCCTTTTTTGTCAACCAAGGCAATACATACATTACTTTTCTTAAACGTTCTTTTATTTATGGTCATTTCTCTTATTTCTATTCATGGTAACATGAATTCATCTATGGATGAATGTGTGCATGGGTGTTTTATAACAGTGAAAGTCTATTCGATGATTTCTGTACCTCAGCTTGTTAGAGTGCACTGACGCATCTGTCCTGTTGAAGACTTTCCCATCTGGCTGCTTCCTCCGTCTCAGTCTGGACCCCCGATGGACCCCCTGCTCTCTCAGCTGTTTCTCCACCTACGAGATACAATCAAACACTCTCACACACACACATCTGATCCCGCATCCAGAGCCATGTTGATCTGAATCGCATCACTGACCTGCTTCAGAGCAGCTTCCTGCACCTGGGGGTCATTGGGGTCAACAGGTTCGTCGGTTTGCAGCACCTTTTTCATGGAAGCTGTGGAATGAGGAGAAACGACACGTAGTTTAGGTAAGTAAAATTCTATATTTTTTCAATTAAAATTGCATCATTCCTGGGCACCAGCTATAGATCACCTGAACAGATGAGGGGAAGTCCTACAGGTCAGCTATCATCACGCGAGCCAAGCAGGTTTACAGTTCCACGGTGATGAGAAGGTGTATCAGGTCGGCCTGTGAACCAATTCCTGAAGGAAGAGTTGCTCTGGTCAGACCATTTCCAACCATTTCTGAACAAACCAACCCACCACAGTAATCAACCGGCCACACTCATACAGGAGTCCCATTCCTGCTGGTTCCTCCGGTCGGCCAGCTGTGTGTGTGTCTGCCTGCAGCAGCTCTGGGCGGACAGCCAGCTCAGAGGAGCGGTGAGCCAGAGAAGGTGGTGGAGGGCTCTGGAATGATACAGATATTGAAGAGCAGACCCTTATCTACGTCTCAAACTGAGGTAGTTTTAGTTAGGCAGGTTTCTCTGTAAAAATGTTTTAAACACATTCTTTGACAGTAAGTACAATATAAAGTCTTATTTCAATTAAATGATGAGGACATTATTACATAGAACCATTTAAATTAATGAAAAAAAGAAACAATCTTACATTCATTCAAATCAATGAGAAGATTCAATAAACACTCACCATTGTAGCAAATTGAGTTGAAAGCAGCCTCACAATTGCCATCATGCAGCAATCCGTTGGAGCCGTACGCACAAAATGACTTCTGTCCTTTGTTATCAGCTGAGAAATGAAACCAGCTTCCTAAATTAACTATAGAGGTGTTGTCCAGGGACCATCTCCAGCTGTTCACATCTTCATACAGCTTGAGCCATTCGGCAGTAACTGAGCTTCAGTCCAGTTTCTAAGCTGATTGACAAGGTGGCATTTCCTGGAAACAGCCAGTGAAGGTGTGGCTAGAGCTGAAAGGAAACCAGTCCAGTCTGTGGTTCGTGACATATTTCCAAGTTCCCTCAGGACAAACCTCAGTGCAACGTCACCATGCAAATTTTTTCCAAAGCCCCCATTTGTTTGGACTCTACAAATTGGGTGGATTCCTGTCCTTCTTTAGTGATGGAAAGCAATTCCTCAAGAATTGAAATAAATATCCATATGCAGTAAAACTCCTAGCTAACAGTTAATGCTAACTGATCATTTGCTAAACTCAAACCGTAGCTAACAGGTGATACTACCTAATAGTTACTGCTACGTAACAGCTGATGTTGGATAATCTTCACTCAGTTAACTGTTAATTGTTAATGCTATCCAACAGTTAATCATGAATACCAGTTAATCACAGCTGGTCTAGCTAACAGTTAATGTGACAGTCAAACCTAGTTAGCACTTAAAGCTTGTTAAGAATGAACAGTGGCCACATTTTAGCCAGATGTTTCCGTAGTTGAATCTCCATATAATCAGAGCTCAGATATGTTGGAAATTCAGAATTATTTTTATTGCCATTGAAATGTAGCACAGTGACAATCAAAACGTAGATGATTGATAATTAATCAAGAAAAAAACTGAACACATCAAACCAACTGATGCAAATCCTTATCAGTCTCTGAACTACACAAACGAGTACGTCATTGACGATTCCCAGTCATGCACGTCAATTTGCAACTGTTCTTAGCAGCCCCAGAAAAGTTAATTTATATGAAGTTATAAATGATTATACAATTATGTGAGATTATAAAAAGGAATTGTGATGAGAAAGATGGTCAGAATAATCATCATGGCACTGGGTCGTATCCGAGACGGAGACTATCAACTAATGTCCTTTTTAAAAGCACCTCTTCATCTATTGATCCTTCACACTCATCTGGACTAAACACACACATCCTCTGTCACTCACAGGAGTCACAGTTTACAGTTTACAGCTCTGTCCTGTTGAAGATTTTTCCATCTGGCTGCTTCCTCCATCTCAGTCTGAGCCCCCGATGGACCCCCTGCTCTCTCAGCTGTTTCTCCATCTATGAGACACAATCAAATATACTCTCAGACCCGATCATGCATCCAGAGCCATGTTGGTCTGAATGGCGTCACTGACCTCATTCAGAGCAGCTTCCTGCACCTGGGGGTCATTGGGGTCAACAGATCCGTCCATTTTCAGCACGACCTTCAGCAGCTTCTTGATGGGAGCTGTGAAGAAGAAGGTTGAGGTTAGCAGTAGATGCAAAAGTAAAAAAAGATGAAGCAAAAGTAGATGATTCTGCCACCTGCAGCAGTTGTGAGGAGCAGCTGGATATTTGGGGGAATTAAACCACCATATTTAACACACAAACACAGGAGTGGAATCACTCTTAGTATCAACATCATGATGCCAAACTCTACCCTTTAATGTCCAAACAAGGAGATCCAGTCAAGCCAAAAATACTTGATTGACTCTTTTCAATTCAAATCTGAGTGATTAGTTGTAATCATATGTGGATGTTTACCTGTACAGATGAAAGCACGCAGCGAGTCACATGGAGCATCGTGCCAACCGCTCACACGGGTGCATATACAGTAAGAAACACCCGAATTAGGTTGGCCAGCGTCCCACTTCCTGTAGGAGCTGTCGCTCTGGTCAGACCACTTCCAGCTCTCTCTGATCAAACCAATCCACCATACACCGTTATCTATCAAACTGGTGACTGCATTCAAATTCTCCTGGGTTCTCACGTCGGCCAGTTCTGTGTAAGTCTGCCTGCAGTAGCTCTGGGCGGACAGCCAGGTCATAGGAGTGGTGACTGGGATGAAGGTGTTGGAGGACTCTGAAATGATAAACGCACATTAAGATATTTCACATTAGTGAGGAGTGGAGATTCTCTTAACTAAACTAAGAAAGTTAAATTAAAGGTTAACATGCTGCACATGTAGACCTCTATAGTCAAAGCTCTTTACATACCACATTACCCCATTCATTATCCATATTCCCTGATGGCTGAAGCTGCCATAGATGATGCTAATCCTGCTCACCAGGAGAATTTAGGACCTCAAAGTCTTGCTCAATTACCCTTTGACAAAGTATCCTGGTTCTGGGCCTCAAACCAGTAACCTTGTAATTACATGATGGCTAGAGTGAACCTGCAAGACAGCAGTGTCTGTGAGTGGAGCGGGACAATCACAGGAAAATATGGCCAAAGCTGATTGTTCAGCTCATTCCGAATAGTGATTTCACAAAATATCCCAGAAAAATGACAGACTACATTCCTTCAATTCTGAATTTTAGAGAAAGTGAAGACTCACCATCATAGCACACAAAGTTGTTGAGACTCTGACAATTGCCATCATCTGGGTTCTTATTATACATGGAGCCACAACTCTCTCGCCCCATCCAGTTATCTGCCTGAAAATTGAACCAGCTTTCCAAAGTGTTTCCGTCCCCATAGAGGGACGCGTTGTCACGGGACCATCTCCAGGTGTTCACGTCTTCATACAGGCCGATCCACAAACAATCAAGACCAGCGTTTGCTATCATCTCTTTCACTGTGTTCCAGTCGTCTTCACTCTCTACAGTCGCCAGGTCAGAAAACTTCTCTCTGCAGTAACTCTGAGCGTCAGGCCAGGTTGTAAGCTCACTGAAAATGTGGTATTTCCTGGAAGCAGCCAATGAAGGTGTGGATAGAGCTGAAAGGAAACAAAGTGAGTGAGTGAAGAAGAAGCCATCAAACATGACAGAGAATTGTGGACTGACCTGGAAGCAGTAAGATCAGCAGTCCCATCACGTCCATCACTGCTCGACTCTTCAACTCTGCAGCTGCAATGATCACTGCAGGAATCAGATCAATCAGCTGAACTCAAAAGAAGTGATGGATCACTGAGTCACCAGGAAGAGTCGGATTGATCAACACAAGTTCCCTCAGGAGAGACCAAGGAGCAGCTTGGTCTGAGCGGCCGTCACTCTGCTGTCTTCATGCCGGACTGAAGATTCTGTTTATGTG
>CAESWR010001948.1:3300-17235 GCA_903171835.1 Mullus surmuletus
TTGCTAGCATCTGCTACATTTTAGCTACCAGGAGCACAATGCTGCCTTCAGGGTCCCAGGAAGCCTCCTCAGCTGTGTGCCCCCCCCCCCACCCCCATGTGAGGACCCCCTGTGATTTCCCAATACCTAAACCTTGATCCTCTTTTAAACATGTGGCTGCCTTTAGGGATTGATAATGCTCCCAGAGACACCCCCCCCCCACCACACACACACACACACACACACACTTCCAAATCTCACACAACCACATGTTTGATCGCCATTGACAACTGAAAGAGACCGACAAATATAAACTAGAGGCAGTGGAAAGAACGCAGCGTGGGTTGTTTCCACTTTAGTTACTTCACCGTCAATGATTTAACAATTAAATTCAAATATTCAAACATGGGCTGGGAACAAAAGGTGCGTAAAACCAGTAGATGTCACGGTCTTTCCCCTGCCTTTCCGCTCCACAGCGCTCTGTCTGTGAGTGATAATAAGTGCTGATGAGTTTGAGGTTTTGCTTTCAGTGACATGAAATGCTGTGTTTGATTCCCAGTCACTGGGTGTGGCCACGCCAGTGTACTGGAATTTACATTGAAACCAGCAGATCACTCCTCCCACGCCAGACAATGTTTTTGCTCCGGGATTGTCTTTTGGTTTCGGCCAGTGAAATGCTGCGGCATTGTTGGAATATTCTCTGAGATATTGATGGGAAGCCGCAGAGGCAGTGACATTCCGCTCCGCTTATTAGGGAAGCCTGTGTAATGAAGAGGCACTTTGTTTCCCCGTCTCCCTCTGCGCAATGTAAAGGTTTACATACCATGTTTTTTTAGCTTTCTTTTGTCTCGTCATCCACATTGTTTTGAGCGTACACTAGTTTTGGGCTCATTACCATCTTAATGGCAACATGGCCTCTCAATTTGGGCGCTGTTCCACTTCAGCAGACAAGAACACTGTCTGCCAGAGTCGTAGCATTCTTTTGACATGGCTTTGAAATACACAACTAACCTCTCTTTAATGGCAAAATAACGAGTGGAGTATTTCTGCTCCATTTTCTCTGCGCTATTTTTCTAGACGGCATCTTGTGAAATGTAGATTGTTGCTGAAAAACATACGATTGTAGTAAAGACATCCGAAATCCTGATGTTTATTGGTTTAATTTAATTGAGCAGTCACAGTGTGAAAGAGAAATGAAACATTTTTTGAGTCTCCAGGTTTACATCACCAGTTGTTACGGTGGTTGTGGTCCTTAATGCTGTAGGTCAACTGGTTGTGGATATCTAAGTCATGCTTAATGACAAAAATAAACATTACCGTCCAGCTCTTTTTCCGTTTTCCCGACACGTCCTCCTTTTCCCTTGGTGGTGAGACACGAGAGACGCGGTTGCGCAGCCTCTCTCGCTCGACGCTTAAGCTGACATCTAAACTCCAGCTCTGCATGACAGTATTTTCAGATTTACTTAAATGAAAAACGCTTTAAAAAGATGTCGCCATATTTGGGGATGTTGTCACCCTTGCCGTGCGATTTCCAATTGACCTGCTTTTTTTAAGCGTCCCTTATCAAACTGTTTATTCAAGCTCCGTTATTTCCTTTTCCCTTCCAGTCCTGCAAACCTGGATCCTTTCGAGCTTTCCCCCTCTTTTTATTGCGGCAAAGTGCTCGATGTGGCCTTTGTGGGACGGGTCTTCACCCCCACTGTTTGCTCTTTGTGTCAAAGAACCTTTGAAAAACAGAAACCCGACGAAACAGTGAGCAGCAGTGGCAGAATGTAGTTACCTGATAAGAGTACAACCAAGGGCCCTGGCCGGGAACCGGTTGCTTGGTTACCTTCTGAAAACAGACACGTAGATCCTGTGAGTGCACTTGTGTGTGTGTGTGTGTGTGTTCTCAGATTGTTTCAGTGAGCTACCCTCCCCCCCTTTAGCTCGCATACATATCATGTCCTGGTTTACAGCAGAGGTAAATCCCTATCTGTTACGGATGTGTTTGTTTGATCGGGATCTCTAATTAGCCGTTATTTGTAGAAGATGTTAATGAAAGAACGGGGAGGGGGAAGGAGGTGCGGAGACGTGTAGGAGCACTAGCAGCACAACCCCAGCGTTCGCCGTCGGCCCCCACGCACACAGCAACGGCTCCAGGTCACATTCCCTCGTGGCGAAAACGTGGCGCAGCCCCAACTTCACCTCAGGTAGAGCGCCGTCAGACAGCCCCCCCCACACACACACACACACACCTCCACCACCTTGTCCTTGGAAATGAAGCAGAATTGGATTACACCCTGGAACGCTGCTTTGTCCCCTTCGGTCATGACCACAGAGACGACTACACATGAATATTCACGGCCCGTGGCATTAATATTTCAGCGTGTCGGCGCCGTCCCGCTCACCTACGCCAGGCGCCGATCCCGCCCTCACCTCACCTCGCCGCGTCCCGCTGCCTCCTCTCCCCCTCTGTCATGTCTGCGTTACTGAATTGCCGCCCACTAGAAAATCAGTAGGAATGATTAATAGCGGGCCTTGTTGCTCGAGCCCGTTAAGGTCCGTGCAACTGCTCTGCCCCCAGCCCCCCACACACACACATACACACATACACACACACGCAGGTAGGTACCATAGCTGTCTTCTGGGGCGGCTGCCAAGGCATCTTGGCCGCAAGATCTGTTGGCAAGATTTTAGAGTTTCTCGGTCATAAAGTCGATGTTACATTGACGTATATCTCCGCTTTGCGTGACTTCTGACCTCTGGAAGGCTGCAGCCACGCTATTGACCTGCTGGCTGCGCCGCGAGATCGATTCACGCCGGTATGATGAACGCTGGAGAGGTTTAGCCTATATGACACATGAGTCCACGATCAATTCCTAAATGCCAGGAGCCGGTGTGTATGTTGCACAAAGGGGATTATAATTGGAGTTGACCCTAACCCCAATTACTGTATCTGACTATTTGTAAGATTATTGGAATTAGAATAATTTAATGGATGGATTTATCAAGAAAATGGGTTTATTAAAGTGCTTGTCTGGCTCTGACGCAGCTGTCATTTTTTTGCCCTTTTCAAAACAAAGATTACACAATACTAGTCATTAGAACTCTCTTTGCTCAGATCAAACAAAGTCGTCATAGCGTCGCTTGTCGTGTCACTTTTTTCTCCTCCGAGGGGGATTCTAGCCTCGCAGAGTCAGACACAACAGCTTCAGATCTAGCACTAGCTGTCTCGTGGGCGCCGGCTCCGCTTCACTCTCTCACATCACTACCTGATCGCGAGATCCGGCAGGCAGAAGACGCCGTCAAGTGCGTCCCGGGCGAGTCTCCGTCATGCCAACTTGAGCGTGTGAACAAACGTCAACAAGTGCATTTAAGTTCCCGTTTATCACCGGTTGGCTAGTGCTCACCGGAGCCTACACATGGTGTACACAGTGACAGTAATCAATAGTAAAAGTAAAAGTTTTGAGTTACTCCTTCCTCCTGCCTCTCAACATCCAAATAATAGAAATCAGACTTATTCTAAATTTATGCAATAAGTTGACACAAAGTTGAGGATTTTTTTTTTGTTGCATCGCCTCCAAATATCGGTGGCAAACTGTCTGAATAAATAAATCTGTTTCCGGAGGACTAACCCAATGATTTTATGGTGATGAAGCTTGCATCAGGATTGAAACATTGCTCTAAGGCTGTGCGATTTTCTGTGCGGTTGTACATTAGAATCTTCTTTTAGACACTTGGAGTTTAGATGCAGTTTTCCCAATAGGCTGCTCGAAGTAATAACGCAGTAATGGAAAGGCTTTGTACCCCGATTCATCGCAAACACAGACTGAAATCTAATAAGAGGTGGACCAACAGAGAGGATGCCTCCCGTAGCCCGCGTGCCGGCTGAGATTCACCGAGGCGCCGCTGTCCGTGTCACACATCAGTTAAAACAAGGTCACCGCAGGCACAGATTTCCCCCACACACACGCACACACACTCCCGAGTCCATCGGTCATCATCACGCCGTCCGCACTGTAAGGGCAATAAACACACCCACGGCACATTCATCACTTAGCCACTTGATGCCCGAGCTCCAGCGGCACCAGCGACGCCCTCTGCTCTAAATGAGGAATAATGGGGCTTGGTGACAAATAAGCCGTTCAGCTGCGATGATAACGAGGGATTTCACACACCTCAGATCTGGAACGAGCATCGCCGGAACGATTCCCCCCCCCCCCCGTCTTTGTTCAAGATAAACAGAAAAGAAACACTGGTGTCTCACGGTGTGAAGGACATCGCTGATAAAATTTGTTACAGAGTGTTAAAGTCGTGTCTTTGTTTGCAAACTATTCCATGGCCTCCAAGTATGACTGCTCGCTCCCTCACCTTTCTTTATCGTATTTTTCCACCCGTAATACCCATTTTTTCATGCAGGGATTTTTTTTTTCTTTTTTGCATCTTCTCGCAGCGTCGAGCTCCCCACCTGGGTGAGGATATCCAGTGTGGCAGGCAGCTTCCCCGGGGATGCTGCATCTGCATGTGCTGGTGTGCAGCGGTTACCTGCTACGGGAGGTGTCAGCTCAGCTCTGCACACGTCTGAGCAATTGTTAGATTATCCATCTTGCGGTTTTAAAAAGGAAAAGAGAGGGAGCAAAAAAAAAAAGAAAAGTGGACTCGGTAGCAGGCAGGGTGAAAAAAGAAACCCTCACCTTATCATGTAAAACAGACCTGACAATTTGTTCCAGCTTTAAATCTTTTGTCCTATTCCGACTTTCAACGTCGGCGTTATTGCAGCGATAAGCATTATATATTGTTTGGCACGTGTCACGTTATTATCAGTTAATGTTCGGGCATTGTCTTCCAAAGAGATGAGTTGTGCAAAGATGATTGTGTTCAGTCCCCGGCAGCAGTAAGCCCCCCCACACTTTCCTCACTAAGAACATTAGAGTTAATTGTGTGTCTAATCTTGAAAAAATATTATGGCTGAGAATATAGGCGACATAGGCAGAAGGTGGGGTGAATTTTGGGGGGAGGGGTGGAGGGACTAATGCAGCTGTTGAAGGAGCCATTTTTAGCGCACCTATCTCATTGAAAAACATTCCACATTGTCAACTGCAGATATGGTGGGAAAAAAAAAAAAAAGAGGCAAATAAGTGGTGTGTCTGTGTGTGTAGAAAGCGTCCCTCTCGACTTCACTCCCCATGGTGCTGATATTTACATCAGTCTTTTTACATTCAACCGTCCCAAATCGTACAGTAATGTTAATTCGTGTCAACAGAAAAAGGGGGATTTGTGATAAATATGTGAGTTGACATACATAAAATCCTCGTCGGAACAATTTTTACAGCGCCCTGATTGCTTGTATTAGAGATTCCAGAATTGTATGAAAGCACAATTTCATGACGCCGACCGAATCTTGTTAGCGCCATAAAAGGGTATTGATACAAAAGCAACATGGAATTAGACCCAGAAAATCCCATTTCTTGTGACATTTGTTGCCTCATAATCAAGCTGGCGTCAAAATGAAGCTGCAGACTGCACCGCAAATCCACACAATGTGAAATCTGGAAAGAGGTCAAATATTAAAATGTCGGTTTTATTGTTGTCACCGCGTATCTGTCGCAACATCTGTGCGTCGACTCCATGCCTGGATAATCTATGAACGCCATTGCCGCGGCTTGGAGGTGTGGGAGGATATTAAAGCTTTGCTCGTGGAAGTTTCCCCGAGCTGCTTTTAAATGCACATTACACAGCTCCTGCTTTTGATTTATTTTAAGAAAATCTGGCACGAGTTCCACGTGGGGAGTGTGAATATTTTTGATTGAATGGATTTGCTATTGTTAAACGACCAGGTGTCCAACGCGAGTGTGGCCATTTGCCACCTGGCCCTCTCACCCATTAGCATTCTTTAATTTAAAAATGCTCTTTATTATGGTCGTTGCATCTATATATGCCGTCCACGCGACCTGGACATCTGCAGGAGTAGAGATTTGAAAGCCTCGGTACCTTCACCAACCTGCCCTTCAGGGACAGGATCGAGCTGAAAATAGCTCCGCGTGACTTCCTGCTTTACTGTGGTCCGAACACACATTACCGCTTAATCACAAGTGCTGCTGTTTTAATAAGGGGGCACAGAGTGGTGTTGCGGGTGGGCTCCCGAGAAACCAGCTGTTAAGTGTCTTAATGGAGCCCCCATGTATAATTCATGGGCTGCCTGTGCTGCATGTCGATCTGTTTTTGGCCCTGTGTGGCCAATAATTAGGAGAGCAAACCCCCCCTACCCTATCTGCAGTCGCTCAACTTCCTCTCAGAAGACTAAAGGGGAGGACCGGGTATACTTTCAATCCCCCTGAGATGGGGTCATTTATCTGATGGGAGTCATTAGTGACAGTTGGTACTCTAAAGTTGTAGATGAATGATGACCGGCCCCTGATGTCGCCCTACATCTCATCCACTAAAACATCCCATGTCTCTAAACTTTATTAATCAGCCATTAGCATGTAGGGCTGCTATTACAACAGCCTGTTAGCCCAACAGAATCGGATTTTGTTTAGACACTGTAATTTATCTCACAAATAAGCATCAACCATTCTGTTTGCCAGCCAAGTGTTTGGGGAGTCCACGTTTCCTCTGGCCGTCAATCATGCTGAAAGTCCTGGCTGGACTGCTCAGGGGTTCGGACCAGACCAGACCAGACCAGATGCCATTAGGACCATCGGGGACTCTCCTCGTATGGCAGGTTTCAGGCAGAAGCACTTTGCTGCTTTTGCTAAGCACCCGCCATTCAGATGACCTTGCAGAGTCCATTGGGGTCAGCGGGGTTTGCAGAGGTTCTTTTTCCCTCGTGACATGTTAGATTGAGAATATAGTGGGAGAATGACATTGAAATGGAGCACAAAATGTCGAGCTGACGTCCCTCCAACACAGCGATTAAAGGAGCATTTTTTCAACTGGCATCAGGTCGAACTTGCGTCTCCTGTTTGTCCTGAACGGCGGCATTTCCACGCCCTCTGTGAGGAATTTAATGACTAAACAATCGAAGTTTCAGGGAGCAAAGATGATTAGATTGCGGTCTATGCTTTAACATTCCCTAAGTGGTAAATATTACAGTGTATTACAAACATGGTGATTAAAAGAGGGGGAAAAAACCCAAGAAGCTTGCGCATTTAATAGCTTCATTAGAAACTGAAATTGATGATCAAAGATGTTTACTTTCAACTCGCGTGGTCGGATTCTTTATTGCATTGCGGCCTCATCCTCAGCCTCAGCTTCACTCTGCTGTGCATTACAAAACAGCACAGCGGCTGCTCTTTGATACAGAAGTAATTTCATGCTCTGGAGTACGATTTAATGCGGGCGGCGACGTATGTGTTTATGCGTACTGTGTTCACTTCATGTTTTGGAAGGCGCTCTTGGCCCAGTCTGCCATCCCGATATCCTTTTCTACACTTGCTCGGGCGGTTGGAATGGATCTAATTAGCTTAGGAAGGGCTATCAAGGTCAAAATTACTAACTCTTCACTCGCTGCGGTTCACAACTCCTGGAATCCCCGAGAATCAGAGCTCTGCATCTTTAATGGGCTTACTGCATTTATCTCCACTGTCCAGACGCTCGGCTCGTCTTTATGCTTCTGACAAGTCTCATCTCATGCACACTTGAGCAACACAATATGGAGAGTAAACGCCTTCATACTATGCCATGGCTAAATTTATTGGATTGCCACTTTTGGGATCGCGGAACTAGTGCAGCTGGGTTATTTTTAACATCCCCCAATCGCGTCTTGTCACTTAACGCAGTATGCAGAGTGGTCGTCTTTGAGCTTCCTCCTCGCGTCTCGGCCGAGAGTGCGAGCTGGAGGCACGAATAAACCCTCCTCGCCTAAGCTGTAACAACAACTGACAGTCTTCGCCCGTGGCTTCCTGCAGGGCTCAACACCCAGGTGTGTTCGCAACGACTGCCTCGGAGAACCTCCGACTCTGGCTTTTGAAACGCCAGGCCTGCGCAGAGACAAAAGGCAGGAAAGAGAAGAGGGAAAGTAGAAAAAAAGGATGATCCATCTTGTTATCTTTCAACAGCGCTCTTATCTTGATGTCCTGCTGTAGTGTCTCTCCTTTCACACAGAGGACAGGAAGGGACTGTCTGTGTTGTTACACTTTCACAAAGGCATCATCCTGGCTGTTCGGGGTGGGGAGGGGGGTCGGCCTCGGAGCGGGGGATGCTCAAAGCCATTTTGAAAAAAAGAATTGATGTTTTAGCAGGTATTACAGAGTGCCTGACATTTGAGTCCTCGGGGAGCTTTCAGGGTGGAGAGATCCTTTTCTGGCTGTCGAGCTATCGCCTTTGACAGGACGCCGGGCACCGAGTGCACGTGGTAGCGGGCTGTGGGTGTTTCTACCAATGTCCAGGAGACCACCGTCATGCAGTGTCCTACAGGCACAGGCCCTAATTTTAGACCAGAACCTAGAGGACACAGCGTGAGCAAGACAGACTCACTGAGAGCCCCACGGCCAGTCCAGCTGACAGCCATACATGGGAAAATATCCGCAGTGAAGTATAGGACCAGCTGTGAAAGTGCTCTTCAGCAAACGTGAACTGACCCACAAATTTGTTGGTGAATTTGTGTGTTGAGTCTGTTGATTTCATCTAGTCGTAAGACCACTCCACTAAGAAATATGTTGCACTTAAAGGGAGGAACCGTGGAATTTGCAGGGAGGCGTTTCTACGTGAAATGTTGATATTTTGCGCTCGCCTGGGAAACGTCGACATTCTGGCACCCCACCTTAATCCTTTTAGTGGTCTGGCAACAGGCCATATATCCTTACCTCTCCGTTGGAGTTCACTCAAACGCGCGTATGGTGTAAGTGACTGGATTTACCTCCCTCAGCACCTTTTTTAAAAAGCTGGGATGAAAACAAGTCCTCGGTCGAGTGAGCCAACATGCCGTAGTTGTTAGTGCTGGTGATTTGTTTCAGATGGTATGAGGAAGTTGCTTCTTATCGCTGAGCAAAGCCCCATCTGACGAAACCCGGCCTGCTCTCTCAGCCCTTGTTTATTCAAATTCGGGTCGTTAACATGGAGCAGTAAAATTCGCTGAGTGCAGTTTTTTCCAGAGAAGTTGAATTTGTATGCCTTCCGAAGGGTTTTTATGAAATTCCATCTCCAGTGACATTGAAATCATGCTTGTTAAGATCTCGAGAAAGAACTTCTAATCCCTAATTGAGCCTTGTGTTTCAAGGGGAATGTTCCGAGTATGATATTCACGCTCTGTTGCTCTAAGCTGACTACTTCTGTGTTCACCTCTCTGACGTGTAATTAAGCACAGTTTGCTTCTTCGTTCTCATGCGCTTTGCTTGTAAACGCCGCTCCCAGTTTGTATGTCTTTACTGGAATTGCCCGCGTTCCCTCTCTTCAGCCTCCAATGCTGCTACCTAAGCCGCTCTGACAGAGTCCATCAACGGTCTGAATGAAGTAGCAGCCCAGTGCTGCACTTGTGTCTGAGTGTTTGATCAGCTATGCTGCCTCCCGATCACAGTTGGCATTGTGCCCCGGGGCCGGACAAAGCAGGGGTTGGGGCGCCGGCAGGGGCCTGGTCTGTATCAGACACTTTATTTGTTTTGGGGGATGGGGGGGATTGTATAGGCCTGCCTCCCCCTCAGTACAGAGAAACTCCTGTGTCAGGAGAGAGACGCGCCGTGACTACACCCCGATGATATGTGTTTTTTGTGTGCATGGTTCACAGTAACCTTCTGAAGTCTTGGAACACAGTTATCAGGCTCTTATGTTTACTCTGTTTACTTCATCATCCTTCACTTTTTGTCCAATCAAAACTGTGTCCCAAACACACTCGGATGCCTTTTAGTGCCTGGTGCTTGTGTCGTGGCTGGTTCAAATATAAACCAATCAGGCTTTTTCTTTAACAAACAACTATGGTAGTGGGCAGAGATACTGATCTCCACATCTACAACATGTTTATATGACTTTTTCTCATCAGAATCCATGCAGATTATGCAACTGGAAATTACTCTGGCAAGTCAGACTAACGTGACTAATCAGCAACCTTCTAATATCGAGTACAAATATATGGAGGCGATTCAAACCCGGACTAATGACAGAAGCTTTCCATGATATTTATTAATAGTTGGTTGTTAGACAAACTAAGCGTCGGAAGTCTGTCTTTAACCTTAAATTTGTACCTTTAGATTTGCAGCATGTTGCTAGGGGTTGCAATCTGACGAGTGTGTGTATATAATGTTGGAAAACGAGAAAAAAAGCCACACAGTTAAGACGAGGGCTTGATGAATTCTAAACATGAAGAAATAAGACACAGGGGAGATAATATCCTGGTTTCCACTCTTGCTGACTCCTTGCTGATGGTTGATTTTTAACCACGTAGCGGTGCCACCTCCTCCTGCAGTGATTTATTTAAGGATTAGGTAGCAACTTGGACCAAATTCATCTTATTTGGTCACTTAACAGCATAAGCCTCATCCCTCCGGTGTTGTGGTCTCTTGGCTGAGCTCTGTTCACTATAGGTAAGTGTTTGTGACACACGTCTATTTTGTACCACCCTCTCGAGCATGAAAACGGCTTTCATGTGTTCTCCACTTGCTTGCAGGGAATTGTGTGTTGTTGTTTGTTGTGTTGTTGTTGTTTTTTAATCCCTGCAAAGTGTGGAGAACATGATTTTGCAATTGCTCCTGCAGCATCTCTGACTTAAAACCCTCCAGCTGGTAAGAATCTCCCGCCGAAACTTCCAAAAGAAAGGCGAGGCACATTGGTCTGTAGTATCTCTGAATTTGTCTCATGTTCGTTATCATTTATGTTTCCTTGCCTTCTTTTCTTTTTAATTTCCTCCATGTGTGATTCCGTGGGCAAATCTGATGCTTTTTTTTCTGCACGGGGATGTTATCAGCAGTCTATCTGCGGTCTGGCGCCTTGCCTATCAGCTTTATGCCACAGCCAGCCCTCTTATTGTCACCAGTTCACAATATCCCAGGGCTTCCAACGAATCCTCAAAGACACAGAGCCCTTTCCTTGCGCATGTGTGTGTGTTTCCACAGGTCTCAGAGTAAACGAAGACACTGGGCGTTCTTATCTGCCTCTTCAGGGTGCCACAGATAAATGTGCTCTCACAGGGACGGCGGCGGAGGAGGGGGGTGATTGAAGGAGGAATTCAGGGATGTGGTGTTGCTTTAAGTGGTTTGTGACTTGCTCTGGGACAAATCGTGGCGGTGGTGGTGGTTAGACAAGCAGCATCTGCTTATTTCCACTCTCCTACTCCTTGTAAAATGCTAATATATTCTATGAATAAGCTGTACAAGGCTCAAGGCCGTGACCCAACAGCTACGACGGTGATGAAAGACTCTCTACCTTTGTGATTAACTGACCATTAGAGAACAAGCCAGAAGGGATTTGTCCTTTCCATGTATTTCCCTCCTTTCTGACTGTATTTTTTTTTCCTGGTGCTGGGTACTTTGACCAAAACGATATTTTTTCCATGCCTGATGAAGCATAATTTACCAGTTTTACAGTTACTGTGGTACTTAGTTTTGTCTGGCTATTCAGGAGCAGGTCATTGGGAGTGTGAGGAGTAGATAAACACAAAAGATTTGTCTAAACTGTATTCTGCGCCACTACATTCCAAACCTTAATGAAGGTACATTTGTTTTGCAGTATAATGTAAATGTCCACCCTGAGGTGTGGTTCTGCTCCAGGTGTCTTTCATTAAAAGGAGTTTTTGGTAGCCCCTGAGAGCTTGATTAGGGGGATTTCTGGGGTTCTGTTAATGTAACAATTGCAGAGCGAGATCTAGACCTGCTTTTTATTAAGGTGCTCAGAGATAATGGGTTGCTCTGAGTTGGTGCTATTTTAATCAAATTGAATTCAAATTGAATATGACAAAAACAAATGCAGGTATTCTTATGAACCACCCAACACTACTTTTTCTCTTCTACATTTGAGTCATCAGTTGTTTCCAACCTGATGGTGGGATTCACATTGATCCTAGCGTGAGGAGAAACGGGATAAAAAAAATTCCCTTTTCAATTATAATTAATGGCAGCAGGCAGCTGCAGGCGTCACGGATTGTTGAATAAAAATAGAAGGATTATTGGTAAATCCAGGCTTTCCTGAATGAAGCACTTAAATCAGCATCACAGTTTTTCTGACTGTCAATATATATGGATGCGTTTAGCAATTGCCCCCCCCCCATCCAACCACAGGCGCGTCTAAAAAGCTGTCAAAACGCTCAGGCTGCCCGGCGAAGTGCCTGCCATTTGTCACCCCTTCATCATTTAATGTTCAATTATGTCAAAACAGCCTTTAGGTCATACTCGGTGGGAATTGATGGCGGCTCCATGTGGCAAGTGGAGCTTTCAGGCTGCATTACAGCACAATCAGTGTGGTTCAACAGCCCTGGTCCTCTGCAACATTGAATTTACCAGAGCCAGGCTCATGTGCGGGGGGCACCAACATTGCTTCCAATCCAATAGTTCCAGCGGGGGCAGTGGGGCGAGCCTTCATCGCCTTCTTTTTGAGCGGCAACCAACCTATGAAGTTATCTTTCGCTGCGGGCAGAGATAATTGATGTTTTTCGGTACAGTCACAGGGGATTGGCTTGACTGTTTGTGGTGGTGGGGGGNNGGGGGGGGGTGTCTGCGCTGTTTAATTTGCTCATTCCAGAGCCCCCAGACTGCAATTTTCCGATAATGAATCACTAATGTTCATCCCACCATCATTTCCTATTCGGGGGAAAACTGGCTCCGCGCTCTTCAAAGTCTGCTGTTGTTGTTTTTGTCCTCACGGCTGCGATGAGTGGAGTTTTGAAGGGGCCCCAAACTGAAAAAATTCCAGCATCTTCCTGGCATGCACTCATCACTTCTTCTCATTTGACTGAATAGTTAAAATTAGAACCGTCAAGCCACACACAAATGCATTTCCTGTTGTGATTTATGAGCTAAGCCCTCAAAGGGGATGAAGTAAGTGAAAGTCGTTTACCTCTGTCACTGGACCGGTCTTATTGTTGCCGCCTTTTTCCCGCGGGCCTGAAATAGCTGCCGTCTTTATCTCCCCCCCCCCCCTCCCCCGCACAGACTTAACTTGCAAGCGTACACTGGGAGGTCAAAGGGCAGCGAGAGAAGCTCTAAGGGTCTTTGGCTTGGTTGGCGCGAGGGTCAGCAGAGGTTAGCCTGTCAAACGGTCTCTGGGTCTCAGGGCCGTCTGCCAAAGCTGCTCTCTTCGACGGCACAGCTTAACCTCGCGTCTGTCTGGGAGACATATTATTTTTGTCTCTACTGTTTCCAAACTGGGAACTCGCCCGTCCTTAGAGGTAATACTACCTGCCTGCGCGTTTCCTCCTCTCCCATTTGCGTATTCAGCGGTCATGAAAACGCTCTGTGATTTGCACTAGAGCTGAAGGTGGTCTCCATGTTTGAAAGGCTTCTCCCGTTTTATGAATAATCCCACCTCTTAAGTGTCTCTATTTTCCCCATATTACTAAAGACGTACGACCGCATGGAAAACCATTTTGGAAAACCTTGGGAAAAAAAACGTGATGAATCACCTCATTATTTCAATAAGCACCACAGAGCCTCTACAAAGATGCCCCGTTTATTAGCCATTTCCTCTGGACGACTTCCACAAACGCTTTTAAAAATGGCGAAAGTGACGCCAACTTCCCATAAATCTCCACCTCCGACACCTCTGTCTTCATCCCTCTATCTGGCGCTCTCTCTCTTTTTTTTCCCCTGTCTTTCATGCCGCCTCTTAAGCGCCACGGCAACCTTCTCCGAGGGATTGGTTGCCAGGAGACAGGATTCGCTCCCTATTGTATGCCGACAAAGGTGGAGAAGGGTGGGTGGGGGGGGGGCAGCGGCGGGGTTACAATCAGCAGGACCGGAGAGAATCAGAGGCCTGGGGGACCGCCACTCCACAATCATGGGTGTGTTAAAAGAGGAGGCTAGAGTGGTGGGCTGTGGTGGGGGGGGGGGG
>CAESWR010001954.1:5304-20496 GCA_903171835.1 Mullus surmuletus
CTCGTCACATGTTCTGTTGCTCCTCTTTCTACCTGTGCATGGACGTGGATCTAGACAGAATACATGCCTCTTGTTTTGTTTCAACAGGTTGCTAGAATTAAAAAAAGTCAGTGTGTTTTGTAGATCATTTGTGTTTAGATCATGCCATAATATAAGCATAGCATCAGCATTAAGTACCACACACATTGCATGCTTATTATCAATTGCAAAGCATATATTAAAAGTGTGCAGAAACCCATTTCAGTTGAGTTTTTAAGTGTAACCAGAACTCCTCTTTATGGCTGTTGCAGTCTGTGCCGGTGCTGGAAGCCCGGGCCTGTGCTGCTGCAGGGCAAAGTGGCCTGATGGCCCTTTATGAGGCCATGTTCACCCAGTACAGCACCTGCACCGCACAGGTACGTCCTCGCCAATAGCATTTAAATAAAAAATAAAAAAAATCTCCCCCAAACCATTTGTGTATCTCATCATGCGTCTCTTCTTCCCCGTCTGCTTTTTAGGTTCTGGTGACGAATCTGGACTTCTACGATGACCAAAAGAGGCAGAACCTGAACAGCACGCTGCAGGAGCTGCTTCGCATGAACATTGTTCCCATCATCAACACCAACGACGCTGTGGTTCCCCCGCCGGAGCCCAACAGCGACCTGCAGGGGGTAAATGTGGGTAAAGGCAGCATGGGGGGGCGACGCTGGTGGTGGTCGCAGGGGGCGGCGGGGGGCGCGGAAGGCGCTGATGGAGGCCGTGTTTTTTCTTTTTCCTGTCATCTGAACACGCGCTGTGACACCCCCGACGCACTGCGACACAACATCAGCGTCGCCCCCCCAGCCACTAAGGCATCTGCATGCGGTCTCGGGGAGGGGGTGCCGGACTAACCTCGGCAGGTTTTTCTGTCCTGCACAAATGACTAACAATTTCTCTCTGAGGTAATTCCACCAATGTCTGTTTTAGTCATCACTTTTTAAGACTTCACTGCTGCGTTCACACTCCATAAAGATGCTTGTAGCTTTCTGCTATTTTTCCATTATTTGGAAGTCTACTTTGGTTATATATGCTCACAGCGCATTTTCAGCTTGTAGTTTTGGAGCAGAGAAATGTAACTCTTGGCTAAAGCAAATTCTCTGCGGCTGCTATGATCAATATAGTCATGAATATTAATATATACATTTATAGAAAGGGATTTTTGCAGAAGAAAGTACACAGCACACTCAGCATGATCTCTGTGTCAGAGGTCATGCATAAATTCACTTTTTCTCCTTCTTTCCAGCTTTCCAGCTACAGTTTGGCAATGAAGTAGTTGTTTCATTTCCATCAGTCATCTTAAGAAAGCACTCAGATGTGAGATGGCAGATGTCCTGGGAGTTTACATCAGCAATTTCCTGCCTCTCCAGGTGATCAGCATTAAGGACAATGACAGCCTGGCGGCGCGGCTCGCCGTGGAGATGAATGCTGACCTGCTCATCGCACTGTCTGACGTGGAAGGTATGTGTGCGTTACCACAACAACAGTCTGGGTCAGCTGTTGGGTAATAACACCATCTGCCCACGCTCCTCACGGGGGGCTAACCTACCCCCCCCCCCCACACACTCAGGGTCGACTGAGAGTCAATTGAGAGAGACAAACACAGACCTTATGCCTTCAAGCTAGAAAAGGAAGCTGATGGGGTTGACACAAGGTGTTTGTTTGTTGTGGTTGTGGCTTCAATTAGTGCCAGCTAGTAATTAGTCGCAAAGTGACGCTAATAGGCAGCTAGACGGCTGAGTATAAACACACACGCTTTCTCAGGATTGTACAACAGCCCCCCCGGAACCGACGACGCCAAGCTCATTGACATCTTCTATCCTGGAGATCAGCAGTCCATCACCTATGGTACAAAGTCCAGAGTAGGGATTGGAGGCATGGAGGCCAAGGTATGTTGTCATCCAGCAATTGCTGTTATTGACATGAAAAACACCATTGTCAGTTATTGATCATGTGGACAAAGTGCTTTTGTACCGGATTGATTTTCTTCCGTTAGATAAAAGGACTGATGCTTTTGCGGAATAAAGTTAACCAACATTTTTATTTCATCCTATCTGCTCAAATATTGCATAAAATTAATTCGCTTTTGGTATTTTGTGTTTCTTGTGTCTGCAGGTCAAAGCCGCCATCTGGGCGTTGCAAGGCGGCACTTCAGTGGTCATTGCCAACGGAACTCATCCCAAAGTAACAGGCCATGTCATCACTGACATTGTGGAGGGTAAGAAGGTCGGCACCTTCTTCTCTGAGATCAAACCTGCTGGTGAGTCCACCTGCGCCGGGTGCCTTCGATCACCACCCGTTTGAATTGTGAAGGTTATCTGTGACGAAGGCTTGGACTGCAGTTTCCCCCTCACTCTTCCTCAGGCCCAACTGTAGAGCAGCAGACAGAGATGGCGCGAAACAACGGCAGAACACTGGCCTCTCTGCACCCAGATCAGGTGATCAGTACATATTGAATGATTAGCTGTTGGCGTTAAAACAATATGACTTGAACAGGTTTACATCCCATAGAGAAACACTGACCTCTTCTGGACATACAACAGAATGTGCTCAGCCTGTCCTCAACTTGAATGTTTCCAGAGGAGTGAGATCATCTGCCGTCTAGCAGAACTTTTAACTGAGAGGAAGGACGAGATCCTCGCTGCCAACAAGACGGACATGGACCTGGCTGTCAGTGCAGGTGACGAAACCTGACAGAGAGTCTTTGCCAGGCGCCGAGAGAGGACGCGGCCGCGTAGAACCTGGCAGCTCATAGCGAAGGATGCTGCATCATTTTGGGTTTTAGTGTTGTTGCTGTTCAAGAAGGATACACTCATCATTTGTACATTTGATGACTCGTTTGTGCCGCTTTGTTGATCTCAAAGTGTAAAATTCATGTGTATAGAGCAAGATTTTACACAATACATATGATATATGGGGGGATGTTTAAGTTAGTGTGTGCATAACGTAAACAACCTGCCTTAAATCTTAGGCCAAGGCGGTTCTTAAAAGAATTTAAAAGCTCTATCCCTTTCTCCTACTAATAAACAGTGCAGAGAAAAAATCATTTTACTGAGCTACTTTCTCCACCAGAGGGGGACATAATCACTTTTTATCTCTGTGTATCAATAACTTCCATCTTTCTCTTCCTCTCTCTGCAGGCCATTTGCCGCCCGCCATGCTGAAGCGCCTCAGTCTGTCAGCAGCCAAACTCAACAGCTTGGCCGTAGGTCTGCGCCAGATCGCCGTCGCAGCCCAGGACAGCGTGGGCCGCGTGCTGCGGAGGACCAGGGTGGCTCGCGACCTGGAGCTGGAGCAGGTCACCGTGCCCATCGGGGTCCTTCTGGTCATCTTTGAGGCTCGACCCGACTGCCTGCCGCAGGTACACAGGCACAGCTGCTTTGCACTGAAAGACCTGGCTAGGGGTGTCCCGATTTTGATATTGATATTGGTCCGATATCAGTGGAAAAAACGAGTATCGTATTATATCGGCCTGCATCTAAAATCTCCGATACCAGCAGTCCATTCCAGACTCCACTCCAGCTCTTCTATGTAGAATATGCTTGTGTTTAAGTTAAACTAGTGGTTATTTTGCACTTTAGAAATATATTTTTATTTATTATTTATTGAGGTTATTTTTCAGGGTCTTCTAATGTATTTTGAATTTATTTTACTCAATTGTAGAATATTCTTCAGTTTAAGGTTCAATTGTATGTAAGCCATTGGTTAATAATAAATGGGTGAGTTTTTCTCATAGCTACTGTTGCTGACTATTGTTCTCTGTTTGAGTAATTTCACTTGATCAAGCCTTTTCTAACATTCAGTACTACAAAATAAGTCATAAAAGTAGGTATGATTCGTGCTGATATCAGATCGATATCCGTATCGGCTCAATGCTGCAATATCGGTATCGTATTGGAAGTGAAAAAGTTGTATCGGCACACCCCTAGACCTGGCATTGAAACAAGATATTCATCTTTTTAATCATTAATGGGTGCTTTTTTAATTTATTACTGCACTTGTACTACTGCACATGTTGATGTAAACTGTATAATGACAAAAAAAGCTTCTTCTTCTGTTGGTTGTACGCGCATATCAACCCAGTGTCTTCTCTCCTCAGGTGTCAGCTTTAGCCATTGCCAGTGGCAACGCCCTCCTGCTAAAGGGAGGCAAAGAAGCCTCCAACACCAACCGCATCCTCCACCAGCTCACACAGGAAGCCCTTTCTATGCATGGAGTCAAAGAGGCGGTGCAGCTGGTGAGGCAGTTTCCTCCACGGTTGTTTTGAGCTGAATATACTCACCTTGATGTGACAAGGATGGAGTTGCATCCCTACAAAAGCAGTGAATTACAACACACAAATGATCCGCCCACATTCCTGCATTCAGCAACCTGTGATCGCTGTGTAGGTGAGCACTCGGGAGGAGGTGGAGGATCTGTGCCGACTGGACAAGATGATCGACTTGATCATCCCACGAGGGTCGTCCAAGCTGGTGCGAGACATCCAGCGGGCGGCCAAGGGCATCCCGGTGCTGGGCCACAGCGAGGGAATATGCCACGTCTACATTGACGCCGACGCGAGTGTTGACAAAGTCATCAAGATCGGTCAGCAAAGCCCGCCGCGGTGTTTTCCTGACGTCCTGTGCTTTTCTGACTGGCATTCTCTCATTGTAGTCAGAGACTCAAAGTGCGACTACCCCGCTGCATGCAACGCCATGGAGACTCTGCTGATTCACCGCGACATCCTCAGGACTCCGCTGTTTGACCAGATCATCGACATGCTTCGCACGGAACGAGTAAAAAACCACAAATGCGCCTCCTCGCCATCTCAAATGCGTTGCTTAAATACTTGATGCATCTGCTGGACGTTTGAAAACAAACACACTTAAAGCTGCATAGCGTTCTTACGCAGGTTTTCGTTGTTGCCACCAGGTGAAGATCCACGCTGGGCCTCGGTTTGCATCCTACCTGACGTTCAGCCCCCTGGAGGCCAAGTCCCTGCGCACAGAGTACGGCGACCTGGAGTGCTGCATGGAGGTGGTGGACAACTTACAGGAGGCTGTGGATCACATACACAAATACGGAAGCTCCCACACAGACGTCATCGTCACCGAGAACGGTATTTACATGAACAAATGTCCAGATCATGAATTGGGAATTGAGATGAGCATGATTAAACTCAGGCTAGTTTAGATCACCAAAATTCAGTGTTCGCGTAGATTGTGACTGCAAAAAGGAGATGGAAAAAAAAAGTGGCTCTTGTCTGATGTGCAGCAGTGTCTTTGAATGCATCTTAAGGATACAGACATTATGGGCTGTAACATACAGAAAAATCCAACTGATCATTTTCCTGAGCTGATTTATTTCCACTTGTAGTTGAGGTGCTTCCACCTAGTGACCACTGGCGGTACCGCAGTCAATTAAAACATTCAGCCGTTTGTTATTGCCAGCTAACTTAAAAGTGATTAGAAATAATAGATAAATGTACAACAGATGTCATTTGGATGGATAGAATATATGGTATATAGAGGATGAATGCAACAGTTTAGAGAGACATGAGTATTGACACACAGGAACTGAAGAGCCTGTGATACAGAGTATGCAGGTATATTGCAAGAGAGTACATAATTGTACTGCTAATAATCTGTTAAATTATAAAGAAATTACTCCAAGCTTATGTTCTGCACAGGTTAAGAGGAATATGTGTTTTTTCTGGGTGGTTGATTACCATTCACAAAATTAAATTAGTACTACGACTACATACATCCGTTTTATGTCACTTAGGATGTTAAATCTGATATGAGTCTATAAACCATCATTTCTCAGAGGACACAGCTGAGCAGTTCCTGCAGCAGCTGGACAGCGCCTGTGTTTTCTGGAACGCCAGCTCACGCTTTGCTGACGGCTACCGCTTCGGACTGGGTATGTGCTGTCGTCTTCCACCGTGTTGTTTGCCTTTTCTTCACCGCTTTCCTTGGGAAATCTTTCTCCAATAGGCTGCTTTTCCATACTCAGCTGTGCACTTTTTTCTCCCCCCACATTATACGATCCACTATTCTCACTTTCTCGTCTGTCTTTCGAAACCCCTCTGCTGTGCCTCTAGGAGCAGAAGTAGGTATTAGCACAGCGCGTATCCACGCCCGGGGCCCTGTGGGCCTGGAGGGGCTGCTCACAACCAAGTGGGTCCTGAGAGGCGATGGACACACAGCCGCAGACTTCTCTGAGCACGGCACCATGAAGTACCTCCATGAAAACCTGCCTGTCGGGCAGCCTGTAGCAGGGCAGAGGGACAGCAACTAGATGAAAGGTGCTCACACACTCACTTGGTCTTGACATTGGAAAAAAAAAAGGAAAATATTGTTTACATTGGCCAGCAGCAGCTCCCCTGGGGTCTTGTTGCAGATAATGACTGACTTTTAACCTCTGAAGCACTGCATGTGCAAAGACTCTCAACACTCCAGAGGCCCATTTATCAGCACAATCACTTGTTCCTCTTCTAACTATGCTGTTTTTGACTGACCAGGGTTTCCAAAAGTTCAAGTTCTACCTCAGCTTGTTCAACATTGTTTGGGAAATGACCCCCATCGACCTCCTTCACCTTCACGCTTCCACTAAATTATAACAATTATGCTATTTTATTGATTCATTCTCAGGTTTTCTTTAAATAAAGAAAGACCCTGTCGACAAATTATTTTCAATGCTAAATCATGAGGTTTCATGTGATCACCCAGCCTTTTATTTATTTGTGGTCACTATTAATGTATCGGTCAAGTCATGAAGTCAAGTCATGAAGTTATGTCATTCAGAAGCTGAAGCTGCTGTAAGTAAATTGTGTAACTGTAGCTCTTATTGTTATCTTAGCTTCTTAATTTGTCTGCATTGTTTGTTTATCTTCAGTCTTTTTCTTACTGGAGTTCGAGTTGTATTTTTGCATCAACTTTTCAAATTCTCAGTAAGCTTTCATTTGATTTTTTTTTTCTAACTTGATCTGAGGTGAATCACACCATTATTACATCACATGTCAGCATTTGAAATGAAAATAAAATGCCGGAATAATGTATGCCACCAAATTATGAGAAACAATTGTATAGAAACGAAATCTAAATGCACTCTAACTCATGAGGCTTCATTTTATTTACTGTTTTCATTTGAACACTGTGACAAGTTGTTATCATTTTCCCATGCTTTGCTGCCTTGCTGCTTGTTCCTTGTAGCGCCCAGAGCCTCTGTCAGAGCAGGAACAGTAATTGACAAGCTGCCTCCTTCAAGCTGGAGGGGAGAACGCGACTGCTTTTAAATTAAGCTCTGTAACATTTCAGCCTCTGAGCCCCTATCTGATGTCTTGCAATGCTCACTTAAGGATTGGTTTGGGTTGTTTTAATAGCAGTATTGTAGAATACAAAATAAAAAAAAAGTTGAAAAAGAATATTTGGATATTTTTTCTTACTTTCTTTGATATTCTTTTTCCCTTCCATTGAAACGTTAAGGTTTTTTTTTTAACATGTATGTTCATCTCTGTCCTGGCACTAGTCTTTTTACTTTCACAAAGAACACAAATTAATGGGGGAAAAAAGTAGTACTGATCTGAAAAACAGATGTCTAAAAAGGGTCTTTTTAAAGTTGCCCATAGGGGAATTCGCGTTGCTGGAAGTGGGGCAAGAAAGATGGAAGACAATACTATAGAGGTTTAATTATCCAGCCATCAGAAATGAAAAGAGGGAGAAGGAGAACTGAGACTAATAATGGAATCACAGGCTTATGTTCTGGGTTTCTCTGTTTCTTTTCTCCCCCTCTCTTTTTCTATCATCTAAAGAATTCATTCTCCAAAACGCACTACTTACCCTTCAATCAGCTTCCCATCACCAAGTCCAAAGGGTTCAGAGATGAAGCGGGAGACAAAACTCGGATCTCAATCTTTTGTCCTTTTTATGTGCGCAGCGATTGAAGATATCTAAATGACTTGAGGTAGAGGGAGAACAATCCGGGGACATTGAGTATTGCTTGTTTGATGCGCAATGTCTCATAAAATCGTATTTTGCAACACCGGCTGCATGGCTTATTTGCTGCCGTTTCTTATTCAGGTGTGGCTGATGAACAGTATTAACAGCAGATTTATCTAAGGTATTAGCAGTGCGGGTTTTATTTGAAGTTGTCTCTGCAATTTCTCTGCTTTATTCTCACATTGCAGTAACTCCATAGGTTTAGTGTAAATTATTCATAACTTGGCATTTACCCAACTTTATACACACCCCGTACTTTCTGTTTAAGTCCCAGGCAGTATTTGAAAAAGGTTCATGATTCCCTCATAGAATTCAGAAAGTACTTCTGTTAGGTTAGACTGAGCACCGCTGTGACTGCACTATAGTTTGCTCCTTATAGCTACACTTTTTTATGGCCCTTGAGAGGAAGTACCAACTACCAAGGCCGGTTAATGCTGCTAATCAGCAGTTGAAAGATTTCCGGAACAAGAATGTGCTGGATGTGTGCAGTTTCTTTGTGAATAAAATTTGGGGTAATAACCATTTACTTGAGGACACAGATAACTGTAGGCTTGTTTCCCCACGGAATTTTGATTTGAGTTTCTGTATCTGAAGCCACTGGCCCTTTGTGACCTCAGATATACTGGCTGTTATGTTGCAGGCCTGGTACCCTGTGAACTGCCTTCTAATCTGACATTACCCCCAACTGATCAGATCCCATGGTGCACCCGGCCTGTTGATGTGTTTTCTGCTGGGTATTGTTGTCCGCAGATATAAAAAGCATGATACGGGCAAATCACTGGACGTGTACGGCAAAGCCGACAATCCTTTAATTGGACATTACTCAAGGCCAAAACTCATATTTCTTGTTGTGCTTGATCTTAAGAGACGCTCAAATGCACACCCCGCTGGGCTAAAAAATTTTTTGAATCAATAATTAATGGTCAAAGTTATTTATTCATGTGTATCTTCACCAATTACGCAGCATCTAATTAACAATTTCAATAATTGATATTTATTTCTGAAAGGGTTCAGTATCTTGGGCTGATGAAAAATGCATGAGCAGGGATGTGGACTGGGTTTTGTTTTTTGTTCTGAGAGAGCTTGATGCTCGGGGCTAATACCAGGCCACTTTGACTCCAGCTCTTTGAGTTGGCACTGGCCCTGTGATGTGGATCTAATATGGGCATCTTTCATGGACCCAGAGCGCTTACTCTGTACCATGTGATCTCATAAAGACTCCTACATGCCCATCCTCAGATACCCCTTTTTTCTGTCTTTAATATTGGACTTCAAAGAATAAGCTTCTGTTTCCTTGATAATTTCTTTGTATATGTGGAATGGTGATACCATGGCAAACTGTTAAAACTTGTGGTCTTAGTGGGACCTCGGCGGTCACACTTTCAGTGTTGAACTTTGTGGCCTGAAAGTGAAATCGCTACACCAAAGAGAGAAACATCCCTCAGATTTCTGACAAGCCGTATCCCCCGTCATCTTGTGATAGTGACAGCTGTAGTAGTCAATGGAAAATTAACAAAGGCTCGCTCGGATGACTTTCATCAAGTTTTCATTTATTGTGATTCCAGCAGGGCAGGAGGTTGGGGACTGGCAAGGCAGACCGAAAAAGATCGAATTTACTGTGTGAGTGCTGCTTGAGTTGGGAAAGAAGCTCGCCCAACAATGCACAGCAACCCAACAAAACCCCAGAACCCAACATCAAACGCACCATAAACCACCATCATCAAAACGCATGGTTTCAGGTGTTGGACACCACAGTGTTGAGACCACACCAAAACAGTGCAGGCATTTCGGGAACAAAAGGGGGGCTTAACAATGAGGGCAGAAAATGAAGCGTGGCGGAATCAGTTGAGTTCAGTGACGCGCCTCAGGGATCCAATGGTAGGGCTGTTGCTTCCCCACTCGCTGTGCCTCCTGTACTCTCCGGGGCGCAGGAAGTACTGGCGGCCCCTGTAGTTGGGGTGTTCGTGCAGCATCCAGTAGCCCTCCATGACGTTGACAGATGAGATGTCGCGCGTGTGGAAGCGCTCGTTCAGATCCGGGCAGTCGTCCATTAGCTCCATGTTCTGGCCCGCAAAGTCGGAGCGCTCGAAGATCTTCATCCTGTAGTTCCCGTTGTACTGTGGAAGAACCATTCAGCATTAATTACCTGGAAAACTAACTTTAAGCAACTCATAATCTTCTTTTTCTGCTATTCTGGATTCAATTTTAGGTCACACCGTGCTTTTTAAAAATAGCCACAGGTGCTGGCAGTGGATGCTGCCTGGCGCACCAACTGAAGACCACAAACAGGGCTAATTCATCAGCTGAAAACTCACAGGTGGCACCATACGGCAGGAGCGGATGCAGTCATTGAAGCCGGCCCAGCGCTGGTAGTCGGGGTATTCGCCCTTGTGCAGCATGTACTGGTAGCCACCGTAGTTGGGCTTCTCGTAGGCCACCCAGCAGCCGCTGTCCACTTTTATCGAATTACAGCGGCTGAAGAAGCTCTGCATCTCAGGGCAGTCGTTGCTGCACTCATAGTGGCGACCCTGGAAGTTCCTGTCTTCGTAGAAGATGATCTGGTGGAGGTGGACATTTCCATCACACACACACATACTCCTGAGGCATTTGAATCATAAAAAGACTAAGAGTTTTGTTAGTATTCTCCGCCAGGTTTGTGAGCTATCTAAGAAAGTTCTTGGTGGAATGGGTGAAAGTGAAGAGTTTTGGAATAGAAGAGCTTCAGGGAGAACGTACACGCGTCCCAAATGATGCACCGGAGGCGGTGTCGAACGAAAGGCAGTATAGCGTGTGGTATAGGAAAGAGGAAGACGTCCTACATTCTTTGTCAAAAGTTCTTTACCCTTTTACGGCAGACTTTGTTGGATGATTGCAATTTTCACCACCGTTGGCTGGAGACATAAGTTATTTCCTCTTTACATCCAAGTGACTGTACAACACGTCCAATATTTGGGTCGCACACTTACCTTGCCCATTGTGACTGTGTTAAGTTCGGTCCAGAACAGATGCGTGGCTGTACCGGACCTCTTTATAGACCCCGCCGGGATCAGGGCTTTGCAAGTGTGAAACAAAGGTTTATCGTGTCAGCACATTGCGCTCTATAGCCCGCCTGATAGTATAGGACTGGTGAGCTGCAGCTGCTGCTTTGTCTCTGTCAAAGCTCCGCCTGTCTTTGGAAAATACTGTACAACTGCACTTTGTCAAAGTGCCACAAAAAGAGTTGCAACATCTGCCTTTATTGAATGAAGCAAACCTGCAGGCAGACTGGGCACCAGGAAGTGAATATTCCCCTCTACTTCAGACCTCGTGTTTGCATGTTTTCTTGCTGAAATAACCCCACAAAGCACACCAGTTATGTGAAAACCAAGTCTTTAATGATAAAACTCAGATGTGTACAAATTAGATGAGAGTCCTCATCCTCCTGAAAGAGCCCACCATGGGGTTCTGGCATCCCCAGTCGCCACAGGCCCTGTACTCTCCTGGGCGCAGGAAGTACTGGCGACCCTTAAAGTTGGGGTGCTCGTAGAGGATCCAGTAACCCTCCATGACATTGCAGGAGTAAATGTCGCGATAGCGGAAACGGTCAAACAGGTTGGGGCAGTCGTCCATGAACTCCATGGTGTGTCCCATCATCTCGGGCCTGTTGTAGATCCTCATCTTGTAGGATCCTCTGTACTGTGTTTGAAAGTAATTGGAACATGATTATTATGCGATTTTGGTAGGTGTGAGCTCCCGAGAGCACTTTAGCAGAGCTTTCTGCCCTGAGCTGATCTCTTTTGCTTTGAATTCAAGTGAGCACTTAGTTTCCTTAAGCAACCAACTGCAGATGAGAATGAGCAACAACTCTTACAGAGCATGACAGAACTAGATTTTTTTCCCCCTCCTTCCCTCAACTGCCAGAAACGCTCAGTGTGACTAGCAGAATTAGAATGAAGGCACCAAGTCTTATGGGGGAGTATGATATTCTTTTTAAAAGCTGACTGGGTCTCCTTGTGGGCTTTGCAACAGAGACTTTTATGCTATGACCTGCCTGAGTATCTGTAAATGGAATCAAAAGGGTGGTGATTGACATCCATTTCCAAAGCGGTATTTGATGTGCAAGGTGAGCGGCAGGAGGGTGATGGTGGTGGTGGTGGTGGAAGGGAGGGGGGAGTGGGGGGGGGGCTACCAGCCCTATCTGTCTGTTTGATTGACTTACAGGAGGGAACATCTGGCAGGAGCGGATGCAGTTGTTGAATCCCATCCAGCTGTGGAAGTCGGAGTACTCGCCGGGGCCGAGGATGTACTGGTATCCCATGTAGTGAGGCTTCTCGTAGGCCACCCAGTGACCGCCACTGACGCGGATGGAGTTGCAGCAGTTGAAGTGCCTGAAGGTGTCCATGCAGTCGCTGCTGCACTCCCAGTGGCGGCCCTGGAAGTTGCGGCCTTCATAGAAAATGATCTACATGGAGAGAAACAGTTAGTGTAAAAAAAAAAAGGGGGGGGGATGGATACATGTCGATCCGCTGGGTTGTGGTACTAACGAGTAGACTGCAGGGGACACTGTTCTCCCTCATCTCAGAGTACTTTTCTACACTCTTTACTGCTCAAACATCAAGGCTGCCAGGTTTGAACCGTATGAACAGCTACATTTTCCCTTAGCAATCCTGTCAAGCTTCTCGATGGAAATTGCTGGGTAGCCCTTTTCCCCTCTCGCCATATAGTCCTAAAATGTTCCTCCTTCGCTGCTTTGTTGCCATGTCGCGTGCGAGCTCATACCTTTCCCATGGTTGGAGGACTTGTAGAGGATTGTACACAGTAGCCCCAGACGCACCTACAGGTCCTTTTATACTCTCCCACCGACGATGGGCCAGTGACACGTCAGGAACTACTAGTCTTTACCTTTTTTTTCTAGATGCCTGCCAATGTTCCCTTTGTCTGAGCGCACCACGTAGGGGAACTTATCTCCAGTTTGCTAGAGTTTACCTATAGAATTGACCCCCCATATCTCCCCCTCGCATAAATTGAGCTATTCTATGATTGGGTGACCCTTGTTTCAGGCATGACCTTGTGCTGCAGCCCTTTTGAAATATCAGACAAAGGCCCTTTAGGTATGTGGCCTCCCAACAACAAAGCGCATAAAGTGTACAGTGTTTTTTTTTTTTTTTTCAGGGGGCTCTCTTAAAAACACTATTAACCTGGTCAGGATTTTTCTGGAAAATTCAGTCCCAGTTTACGTTGGTTTTGTGTGTTCCCTAAGTGAATCGGGTCACAGTATAATTGTTGTTCAATTCCTGTTAGGGTAAGTGGTGCAGAGACTGTGGACTAAGTCAAGCTTTTTTTTTATTGATGTAATCTACAGTGATCTGTTGTCTCTGTTTGCTTCCATCGCCTGCAGTTGTACTATGATGCCAGACGGGACTGCTCTGTTTGCAGATGTACAGACAGAAATGCTCAGTGTGTGGATGCGTGATATAAAAGGAGGGGGTTCGGGGCATCTGTGTGTTGAGTCTTTGTATAAAGTGATAGATGTTTGGACTTGAATCTTTGGCTTGCAAGCATAGCCCAGAGCTGAAGGGGAAAAGGCCAGAAAGAGATGCCGCCATGCATTGTGCTCGCCAAAGCCCAGCTGATGCCAGAAAGGTCAGTCTCATCCTTTAGCCTTTCATCGGGATAAAGAGCTCGGGCCCCCCTCTCCACTTTGCAGGCTGTTTGCAGATTCAACTCTGTATTCAAAAAAAAAAAAAAAAAAGGTTTTCAGAAAGCACAATAGCCATTATGTTCCTGGGCAAAAAACACAGCTAGTCTGGTACCATATCCAAAGCCATATGACACTTTTTGTTCAGTGTTAAGGAACAGTGTTGCTAAAGCTCCTTTGATCACTCATCAACTTGTGAAACTCTCATAGGCTTCAATGGGCCTCATGTTTGAAGCCGCACTCTTTTTCTATGACGTAAGTAGATCATTGATATCCTTTCATCACATCGCGCAGCATAATTGTGGCAGATTATCAGATGGGATGTTGTTTTCTTTTGTGAGTTTCTGGAGCAAATATTTACTCGGAGAGTGAAAGGGTTTTTTTATTCTTTCTTTTTTTTTGTCAGAGCGCATGAGAAACAAATGTTCAGATTTTCCTCGCACATTCATTCATAGATTAATGACTTCTTTCATCGTGCGCATTAAATGTAAAATCTCTTTCGTCGGCCGGGGCATCGCGATGACGGGGAAATTGAACTGAAAGATCGCTGCTGCCGTCCAACTACTAACTCCGAGGCTGCCGCTGACCTCTGACCTTCCATTTGAGGGACGCGTGCAACTGAGGTGCAATACGAGCCGAACCGTCACCGCGATTGTTCTCCATTTTCGTCACCGAGCCGCATCCACAAACCCAGACTCATTAGTCGGGACCGCCGCTTTCTCTCCGTGTGGCTTCCAGAGGGGGGGAACCTTGTTTCCCGGGCTCTCAAATGATGATCTTTAGCTGTGCTACACGACATCTCCTCCCCACCCTGAAGGGAAACTAACATCACAGAGGCCCTTGCCTGCTTTCTCGGTTCCCCCCGGAGGAGAAGAAAGCTACCCGCTGCGGAGCATTCCACTCTTCATCTCGCAATGATGGAAGAAAGGGAAAGGGAGAAGGGAACAGAGTGGGGGGCTACATGCGCAGCTCCACTGTGTCCGAGGATCTCATTGTGCAATCCCTGAAATCGCGTGGGAGATGACGACACTATTAGCCCGCAGAATGACTGTCAGTCGGGGACCTCGGTGATTGATGTGCGCCCCACGGAGATGGGAGAAACTTTGACAGATAGCGAACCCCGGCACTAGTTAACTTGCAGCCTATTTCATCTATCCGGCTTCCAAAAGGAAGAAAAAAAAAAACATTCTTGTAGATGATACCTAATTAGAATGTGAATGTGCAATTCACTGTGTAAAACACATTTTCACTCAGGAGAGACTTCTTTGAATCCCAACAAACCGTGGACTCTCTGACCTCGCTCTATACAATAAGTCTCACCCCTGAAATGTTGCAGGGAGAGATAGGAGAGCAGGCGCTCACACTGCCTCCCGTGTGTGTGTGTTTTTTTTTCTTAAAGGCGCAGTCATTACAAAAACACTGTGAGGTGTAAACAAGGGGGTCCATGCGAGTTTTGCTCCTGAGAACTGGCTAATCTGGTGCTGAAAATGTGGTATGATCGGAAAAGCGCTCGCCAAAAAA
>CAESWR010001955.1:10873-25383 GCA_903171835.1 Mullus surmuletus
CTCATCCCTCCCTCTCTCTCATCCCTCCCTCCCTCTCTCCCTCTCATCCCTCCCCACGTTTATTCGATCATGGACAAAAAAATGTAAGCTAATGAGGAAACGGCAGAAAAAAGCTTTCAGAGCAGCCAGATGGCCATTTGCTCCTCCAATATGTGTGTGTGTGTGTATGTACATGTGTGTCGGGTAGGCGGGCGGGGGGGTTCTCTGCTTTCCTTGGGTGTTTTCTTCCTGTAATGGATGATGGTGAAGGAGATTTCTGTTAGTGGCGTATCTGATCTCTGTGTCGTATTTGGATTACGGGCTTAAAAATGATTAATCTATCGTCGATACGAGTCCAATCCTTGCTGGCAGATACGCTGATGTTTTCAACTCTACACACTCGACGGTGCAAAGTATGTATTACGTTTGTTAGCATTTAAAGGTGCTTTGTGCAACATTTGATACCTTAATGTAGCACCAGGCGAGTATAATCCACATAACTTTGTGGGATGCTGATGCTAGCGTTCCTACGAGCTGCTAAGGCTGAAGATAAAGCGAGTGTCGCGGAGTGTCCGTGTCTTTGTTTTGGTCTGAAATGCTGGTGCTCCTGGTGACACCTAGTGGCCAATTATCCTCTATATGCGGAGGAAAGCTAATTTTTCCCTCATGTTGTTTTAATTTGCTCTTCTGTAATCTTTAACGGCATTATGGCAAAACAACCAATCTACGTCTTTTCTTTTTCATTCAAAATAACTTTATTAACAAAAACGTGTTCCTCCCGCGCAGAGGTCTACAATCATTCGTTTTGGGTTTTTTTTACTCAAACTATATTAAGTAATACAAAACAGTTCAATATCAACCACCAGGCGGTTACAAACAGTTCCGATCTACGTCTTAATTAATATAGAGAAAATACATCCCGATCGTGTGTTTAAAGAGGGTCCGATCCCACAGGATTGGTCCATCCCTCACTTTGGTGCCCCCTAGTGGCCTGAAGCACTTCCGTTTTGTTAGGTGAATTTGCAGCGTTTCTCTCTTGCAAAGATCTATATGGCCTCGTTCATGTCTAATATTTTAAAGAACAGTATAAACGTAGTTGTTCGCTGTCAGATAAACTGAACGCAACATCCATTCATCGGCAGCCGACAAGACAAACATTTTTTTTTTGATCCGAGTGTTCACGGCATCGCCGGAGACGACACCCCCCTCCCCCCCCCCCCCCATCTCGCCTGGGGGTTTGCCTCGCTTGAAACCGTGGCGTCCCGTCGACAGACCGCGGCATCGGCTGTCAGCGCGCGAACGCTCGCGCCACCTAATTAGCCGGCGCTCAGATACACAACGTCAGTTTGAGACACGAGCGCTTCCCCCGGATCGTACGGCGACCAAAGTCTGTCTGTTACTGCGCGGCCTCACGATGCCGATGGAGCGCTGATAATATCGTATGTATGCGTGTACGATGGCGATAAACCTTCTAATCTAAAGTAATGTCATCTAACGTGAGGATGATGTGCAGAGGCAAAGCCAAGAACTGAGGAGAAAAATGGTTCCATTGGGGGAAACTTGACTATTTGATGTATTGAAAATAGGCTGGAAAGACAGAAGCAGAGAATGGTAGAAGAGCTATTTTTATCCCTCCGCCCCCCCCAATATCCCCCCAAACCACCCCCTCGCACCCCCGCCCCTTTTTTCTCTCCTGGGAGACGACTGGGGAACTGTTTTAATGAGTGAGAGAGCAGCAGTAGTGAATGCTAACGGGAGACGTACGGGATGGTTAAAAGCAAAGGAAGGTGCAGTGTGTGTGTGTGTGTGTGTGTGTGTGTGTGTGTGGGGGGTGACACGGCCTGAGAAGGGGGGGGGGCAGGGCGGAGAGGGGCAGCGGGTGGGGGGCAAGTGGAGCAAAGCGAGGAAGAGGAGCGAGTATCGTATATCTGACAATGGGGCAGTAATTGAGGTTTAATTGGACCGAGTTCTGTCTTTACATTCATAGCGCAGATTTCACGGCTGGCCTTGTTGCCCCCGAGTTGCTGAAACAGCAAACGTGTGTGTGTGTGTGTGTGTGTGTGTGTGTGTGTGTGTTTGCATTACACATCAGCTGCTGAAATACCAGCAGAATGCTTCAGTGAGCATTTTTTTTATGTGTGCTTCAGTGTAATATGAGCATAAACGTGCATCCTGAGCTTGTTTGCATGGCTTTATTATTTAATTTTTAATACATTTTTTTTACGAGCGTGTGTGTTCTGCTGACTCAAAGCCGCGATTATTCCGCCTGTGGAGTGTTTTCAACAGTCGGCAGCTCTGAAATAGTTGCATCATTTGACAGGGACAGGGATGTGTGTGTTGGCGCGCTGCAGTTTGAAGCTCTGCCTGCATTTTTTTTTGGTGATACAAGAATTGTTTCATAATTGTATCATTATTTTCCAACAAATTCAGCCTTTTTCAACGGCCTCAAGTAGTACGAAAATACTTTTAGCTAATGACCTAATTGGCATCTTTGCATCTTTTTGTGCTAGTTAATGACAAAATGACTTCATTTCCCAGAAGCACTTGCACACCGGTAAACGCCAGCGTGCTACACTGCTTTCCAGACAACTTGGAAGTTGGGTTTTTCCAAACTTCGACTTGAAAAAATGCATTGGAACGTCGCTTTAAGTCGGAAACTCTGGGAAAAATCACAGCAACGTCCTCAATCTTTTTCATTCATTTCTGTTTGTTCTGGTCCTCCAACCTTTTATTTGCTTCGGAGTGTATCATTTTGATATTACTTTCCAACAAATCCAACATCCTATATGGGCTCAAACAGGACGGATACTTTTAGCTAATACCTTCATCTTACTTGGCCTATTTGCATCTTTTTATACTAGCTAAAAGTATAATGACTTCATTTCCCAGAAGCACTTGCACACTGGTAAACACCAGCGAGCTGCACTGTGTTCCAGAGAACTTTGAACTCTGGTTTTTCCAAACCCATGCTTAAAAAAAGTCGATCGGAACGCCGCTATAAGTGAGAAACTCATCGTCCTCCATTTTATTTTTTATACGTTCTTTCCAATTTTCCTGTAGTTTTCCAAGAGTTCATCCCAATCCTTAAACCTTTTCTTTGCTTTGGAGTGTATCATTTTGATATCATTTCCCAACAAATTCAGCATACTTTTAGCTAATGATTTTCATGTTTTTACATAATGACATATTTGCATCTTTTGACGCCGTCCGTCCGCTCGCTCGCTCGCCCGAGCTAATGAAGAATAAATATTTCCGCGATACTTCTGACGAGCGGGCGGAGAGACAGACGGAGGCATTTGGTACTCTGTGTTCCCGTCGCTAAGTGAAAAGTGTTTTTTTGTTGTTGTCCCTGCCCCCCCCCCCGCCTTGCAATGCGCCAGCCATCTGCTAATTATCATCAGTGTGTTTGACATAACGACAGGAAGCAGGCCGGGTTGAGGGAGGCTTGTTTATCCGCGGCTGTCCAGACCAAACCGAATCACGACTTCACCGCTCAAAAGTGGCAAACGGAGCTCGCCGCCACCGCAGCTCCTCGTACCCATTTGTTTTGGGGGGATTGACGGGCGTTTCTTAAAGGCTCTGGCTGTCAATCAAACGCGGTGACCAGCGCGGTCCGTGGGATTAAAGGAGGGTTAGTCCGTGGTTCTCGGTCCCGGCTGCGGCTCGTGCCAAACAAGGACAGCGGTCAGCAGCAGGGGGTGATGGGAAACAGTGGGATGTGCTATCGATTTCCCTGCCAGGCAGACGATGCCAGCTATGAGGCCCGCCTGCTTAATTGTCTCTCTATTAGCTGTATATCTTGTATGTGTGTGTGTGTTTTTGTGTCTGCAGCCTCTGAAGTGCTTGTTTAATTACTTATTAATCCACTTCTCTGCGCTGGTTTTAATCCATCCATCAGTTTGTGCGCCTGAGACGTATGTTTGCCTTGGAGAACCAACATGGCCGACAAAGTGGCACCCATTGACTTTGCTGTTGGAAGGGTGTGTGGCACATATTTCCTCTCGAGTTTCGCAGGTTAAAAGTCGTTAGGTGACTAGACGTGGGCTAGATTATATTCAATTTACTCTAAAACAAGTTTTTATGGACTCCCAACTATGGGTTTCCGATACTATTTTTTCACTTCCGATACAATGCCTATATTGAGTATTGGCCAATATGATATCGGCACGAATCATACATTCTTTTATTACTTATTTTGTAGGAGCCATTTATTAGAAGTGCTGGAGCAGAGTCTGGAATGGACCGTTTGCAGGTCGATATAATCCGATATTCATTTCCTCACCAATGTCAAACCAATACCCAATATCAATATTGGGACACCCCTTCCCACAACCTTCCCTCGTGAGGAGATAACGAGTGAATTTCCATTTTTGGGTCAACAGCTCTCACATCCTGGTGCTCTGGGGTTTCAATCAGAGAAGGAAATGAAGATATCTTTAGTCAGGGTGAGACATGGACGGAGAGGCCCGATTGCTGAATCATGGTCAGAGAGCTGGAATGAGACGGAAGAAGAAGAAAGACGGAGCGATCAGAGGGGAAAGACAAGCCGACACGAGGGAGCGGCGTCGGTAGGCAGCCGGCGCGATGCCTCTGCGCCGCTTCATGCTTTATTCAGCAGGAGCCGGCCGACTCGCTGCTCCGAAGGGCCTTAAAAAGAAACTGGATTATGTTTTTAAGGTCGACATCTCGGTGCTTTTGAACGCCGGCAGGCTGAACGCGAAGCTATCTGAGGTGATTAGCTTACCGTGCAGCTAAAGCTAGCTTGCAAGGCTTCCCTGCTAATCCTGCGCGTCAAAGATAATCATTTCTTTTCAAACTAGAGATTTAGGATCATTTAGGCGGAGAAACAACAAAACCAGGTGAACTTTATTAATCCCATATCGGGGAAGTTCACTCGCCACAGCAGCAACGATAAACAAAACATGACAGAAAAAAGTAAAAGTGTAAGTATAACAAATATACTCTGATTCCCAGAAGCCTTTGCACACTGGGAAACACTGGCAAGCACCACACTGCCTTCCAGACGATCTTGAACTCCTGCCCCCTCTTTTTCATTTAACTTTGAGTTGAGTTTGAGCTTCCCTGAACGCATCATAACACAGCGGCGTGGAAAGCTGCTTCTCGCATCAGTCAGGTTAAAAATCAACCTAAAATACACAGATTATTGAGTATTTATTAAGATTTCTGTATAGATATATTTCTAAATAAGATTTGCTTTCCTCCTCAAATCTTTATAGTTTTTTCTTATAGTTTGATGTCAGCATGTTGGACGCGAGGGCATCTATGTCACCCAAAGCAGCATTAAGAAACGCACTGTAATTTCGAGACCCTTCCGTCCGGTGTCGACCAATCACGAGCTCCCACCTGTTTTTACCTTCCTCGCACACTGACGGGAGGAGGGAGGCGTCTAATTTCGCGTATGAAATGCAATTACGACCCCGGGGTCAGAACAATCCCCGTGTGATTTAATTTAGAATCTCTCTCAAACGACCTTAGAACATCTGTGATCGGAATAATCTCCTGATCCAATATTGGGAGTGAGGACGACCTCGGGCAGTGACGGAGCATCCACGTTTCAAATTGAACACAAGGACTTGGTAATATGATCAATCCAAAGTAATAAAGCTGCAAATTATTCCCAACAAGTGGAGGCTTTGGAGTTGGAGGGAAACTCCATCGGCTGCGTCAGTCGTTGTCTGATCCTCGCTTCTGAAAAAGTGTGCAGCGTTTCAGACGGCTCAACCTATTTTTGCGTAAAACCAATAACTTTATTTTGATGCAGGAAGTCAAATAATGAAATCTTGCGTGAAGCCATAATGTTGACGAGCTGATTTAAACTGACAATTATTTTCATTTTTATTCAATAAGGCAGCCACGCAGACGCCCCAGAGCAAAATATACCAAATTTTAAGGTATGAGGCAGATACTTAATGTGTCAATTATGTGTCAAGTGATCCACAAAACATCAAAGTACACATTTTTCATTATTACTTGATAAACAAATTAATCCCTTATCAAATAAGTTGCTTATCAGGTTCCGTTTAAGCTGCAAATCGTCCCGGTTCGTCTTCTTTCAGTGCGACGTCTTCATCACCGCAGCCCATCAGCGAGCCGCTCTGTCAGAACGGTGTCATGTGTATCTAATTACCTGCAGTCTTTAATCACCGCCGCTGCCGCTAACGAGCCCCAGAGCGAAGCCCACCCAGGGACGCCGGGGGGAGGCGGGGGAGGCGACGCGTCACTTCAGCTTTTCATTTGGAGACGACATGAACAAACGAACTGCATGCCTTGGTCTCTGTCCGCCATACAGCGAGGACACAGCTGCTATTGGCTCACATGGATGGAAACGCCACCATTGAACACCTGTGTAAGTATTGTTGTAGACCTGGAAAGTCCACATCTGGTTTTGGTCTAAAAGCAAAAAAGCCTCAATTGCGTGAATTAGCTGTTTATGCACCAAGCAACATGGACTCAGACTTCTGAAGTTCAGAAAAAGACCTGTTTTCTAGAAAATACAGCAAAAGTACCTTGGTTGGTTTGTTGCATTGTGCTTTCTTTGATGTCTATGATCTTGGTCTGGGTCTCTAACCCCAGATCTCTTGGTCTTATCTCGGGCTTTGCGCTCTGAGGTCTTGGAATTACCACAACACTACTTTATTGCCTTTTCTTAACACAACAAAAACAACTCTCTTTCCGTTGTGCTTTGTGATCATACCTTTGATGATGTCCAGTCTAGTCCGTGAACCCCGAATGTCTCGGTCTGTCTCAGTCTTGGTTATCTTGACTACAGCCCCACTTTATCATGATGATCTTTCTTTGACTAGTGACTAGTCTTGGTCTTGTATTGGTCTCGGTGCAACAAGACATTATCAGTGAAACAACAACATTATCAGTAAATCAAAAAGAAATCTCTCCTGTTCTGCTTCGTGATCTTTCTTTAATGCATTTGGTTTTGGTCTAGTCTTGATCTTGAACCCCAAATGTCTGGTCTTTTCTTGGTCTTGGTAAATTTCTGTTCTGCTTTGTTGTCATTCTTCTTTGACGTATACGGTCTCGGTCTTGTCTTGCTCCTACACCCCGATGGTCACAGTCTTGGCGACCCCTGGTTTTGGTTCACTCTTGGTCTGGGTTTGGTCAGGTCCTGCTCATAGCCTCCACGTATCAGCATCGCGAAAGCCGACCCCCAGCTACTAACCTCCGAGTTTACAAATGAACCATGTCTTTGTACTGCTTCACCTAAGAGGTCACTGAGGTCATGGCAAACCCAGCGAGGAGAATGAGCGTGGAACGCTGTTTGGCGCCCAGCAAAGAGGAGAATAATCATCTCACCTAATGTGTTGAATCATTCTTTTGATGGTGGGGGTCTCTATGTGGAGCAGCAGTGAGGGTATTTGGCTGAGGTAAAAAAATAAAAAAATTCCGAGCAGGTTTCTCCGGTGTGCCAGAGGGGAGGCTGAGAGGGTGGGCGGGGACCCCGGGGGGGATTGAGGTCTCTTTGTTCGGCGTCTTGGTCGTCTGGATTTGGATCAAAGGCTGAGAGTTAAGACGCCCTTTGAAGACATTCTCCTCACCTGACGCTTTGCTTCCCTCCGCTGGGTCACGATCAATTCCCGCTCTGTTTGCCGTTTCAATGGCTTGAATACAGACGCTGAAAATAGAAACCTTTAAATGCTGATTTATAATACTTATATGTATGATGAAAAAAAAGCAGCCGCCTTCACTGAAAGAAGCACCTGTTTTTGGAGGAGAAAAGATAAGACGAGGATGTGGGATTTTGTGAGAAAAAAAAGCACAAAAAAAGAACTTTGTAAAGAAGTGACCGAGCGTTTACCTTTCCTTTATATATCCATTGCTGGGATAATTTATTCAAACGAAAATACTGCTTACATCTCACATTGTAAACACCTGTTTTCTCCCGGAAATGTTTGAGAACTTCATTCACTGGTGACCTAAAATGGAAAAAAAAAAAGTGATTAAAATGTCAAGGAGAAACAGCGTGTTTAAAAAGGCCGGGCACTAAATTATAGGCTTGACGTTGGCATTTTAACCAATAGCAATCTGCGTCATCACACTCGCTGACCTTAACAATCACTCGACGCCGCCGCGGGTCTCGAGGAGCCCTCGGACAATTTATCGACGCTTGGAGAAAGCCGGGGAAGGAAGGATCGGAGGCGAAATTATGAGTCTAAACAAATCATCAGTTGCTGCAAAGCCTTTAATAAGTCGGAGCAGATTTAAGCGCCAGAGGTGCGAGAGGCAATCATTGATTCACTGATGTGACCTTTTCAGCCAATCCCACACACACACACTCACACACACACACGCACGAGGAAATGAAAAAATTCCACACGGCGGCAGTCACGTTTACAGTACAACAGCATTTTTTTTTTATTGAGTGATAAAAGATAAGAAAGACGCGGAACATTATTCAATGAAATAATATTAATAGTGACACTAAAAACGTATTACTGTTTACAGCCGAGCCGCTGTTTGAAAAGTAATGCAGCTTTCACACTTGTTTTTTCGTGTTATAAGATCGCTGTGCCTTGACAATGCATTGTGGGTACATTGTGGGAATTACATCATCTTCCGGTGAATTATAGAACTAGAAGTGAAGGAAGAGAAACGGCCAGCTCATTTGTTTTTGACTGCTCTGGATTTCAACTATTGACCAGTGAGCAGATTCTTCTTTTCATTTCGATGAAACGAGTCCATTTTTGCTTTCCAACTTTCAAAGCTGTATGAGCTCAAATCTGTCCTTTATCAAAGAATGAATCATCTTAGTGGCGGTGGTCACACAGGAACCCGCTTTAACTCTTGATATTTGTTCGCCTGAGATTTGTATCTTCCGTGACTTATTCTGTGTCACGTTTGGGAGCGGAAAGCCGGGCGCGTTGATCACATCTTGCGTAACCGTTCATCACACTGGTTTGTTCGCTGCGCACACGGAGCTCCCCGTCAGAAACCTCTCTCTGTCTCTCCCTCCATCCGTCTCTCCTTTATTGCATTATCGGGCCATGAATGCACAGGTTGCTGGAGTACACCATTAGCAGGAGAGGAATTACCTGCAAAAGCGCCTGGAAAACTGCAGCGCCTCGGCGTCAGAAGGCGCCGGCGTTGCCATAGCGCGCAAAGCCACAGAGGTTGATTGGCAGCGCAGGAGGCAGCTCGGTGTTTGTTCTTCCATAAGCTTCATATGGGATGAAAAATCTCACCGTTGCCGCTAAATCCTGCCTTTTTCTTTCCCTCTTAATGAGTAAACGGTCGGGAGCTGCCACTCGGCGGTGGATGTGTGATTAGTATCTGCACACCGACGGTGTGTGTTATGAGAAGAGTAGGGGTCTTCGGTTATGAGCCTGAAAGCACAGGGGGCACTTAAGACATGACATTTACATGCCACATAATTAACACCGTAGCCTTGCGGGGTGTGTTTGAAAGTGTGTGTGTGTGTCAGGTAATGACTCTGCCTCAGGGCCTTTTGATGGAAGCACCCAGGATATGAGTGGATCTAAAGTGGTTTGACTTATTATTCCCCAAATTTGCCAGTTAAAATAAATGAAATATATAAATAATTAATAATGAATAGAATTCAAATGAATGAATATGATAATGAATGATAAATAAATGAATAAATACATAGAATTAAAAAAAACGAATAAATGAAAAATAAATACATAGAAATAATAAAATGAATAAATAAAATCAAGGACCCAGAAGAAAATAAAAATAATTACAAAATTTTAAATCTTTACAAACAAATATTTTTTTCTTTTCTTTTGGACACGTAACTCATATCAATAAAGTGAGAAACTTTTTATACAGTCAAAAAATGTTTAAAAATGTAACGATTACAGGACACAAATGAGTATATACCTCTGCTCAGATCAAGGATACAGTAACCCTAGTTACCACTCAGTTGCCAATGGTTACTGCATCCCTCTCTGCTCCGAAGAGGCATCATGGGCTGCTGTTGCCATGACACCAAAGGTAACCTGCCACTCTGGTCTCTTTCCCCCCAAAATTCCCCTGCATCAGATGACCGGTACTTGGCGGAGGACTTGTTTGTGTCACACACCGGCAGCCGTCGGCTTTCCATCAGTCCGACTGAGTTTGCTGTTCGTCTCGACAGTTTTTAAAGTCGAATTAGTCACACAAATATTTATTGATTTGTGGGATGCTGACATTGTCTTTTTCTTTTTTGGAGCCTGGGGACATTTTTTTTGGCATCCTGCTGTTTTGCAGAGCTGATGTCGCCCGTCCGGCACTACTGAAGCAGTCTGCTGTATAAGCAAGTTGGTGTTGGGCTTTATTGAGTTTGACTCTAAACGGAGCCACCATTTAACTGGATGCATTCTTGACTGAAGAAGCCTTGGAAGAAACAGAAAATCAGCATATTTCCTTTAGACATTAATTCTGTGTAATGGCCAAACGACATTCACATGTTTAGGAAAATGGCCGTACTTCTAACTTGATTTATTAGCCCATTTATCACTTTCTTACTAAATGTTGCTGCCCTGTTTGCCTCCTTTGACATGTAGGCGGCCAACACAACGAACTTTGTGTTTGTTTTTACTGTAATTTTTACTGTATTTAATAAAAAAAACAGCAGCATTTTCTACAGAGTAAAACAGAATCCATGTGTTTAGAAGTCTATGGGAAAATGACCCGACTTCTAACTTGATTTTTTTTGCTCAGTAAACACTTTTTCATTATTAAGCACAACAAAAAGTTTATTGGCCACGCCCTAAAGCATTGGAGGCTTTAGGGCGTGGCTTGACCACTCGCAACGACAGCAAACTCAAACTCCAGTCCATGAAATCAGCTGGTGATGTAACTCGTCGTCCGATGACTTTGCATGTGTGGCTTGTATCGACACTCTCACGAGGTTTCACTGACAACACAGTAAATACAACAGTTGTCTAAGCGTTATTTATGGTGCTGCTAATCATCGGCGCCATCTGACGCTGAGCAACGACTCTGGGCCAAAGCGTCTGTCACGCTGACACTTAGCTCGCTTTTAAACTGTTATTTGATATCAGCCTCCTCCCACACCTGGAGCCGAGCCGCTCGCCTGACAACACAGCTGCTCCCGCATTACCGACACACTCCAATGATTTACTACCGACTTGCATTTAATTTCCCCCCCCCCCCCTCCATGCCACCCACACCGCCGGCAGCTGGCACCGAGTACATCTGCTAACCTACAGTCGCATCACCCAGAGAATTGTTTGTAACTCGTGGTGTCATTCGGTAAAGTTCAGAATTCACGGTCCAGTGGGTTGACGACGGCCTGCGTTCACTTTTTTTAGGGTTGTTTTTTTCTTTTTTCTTGGGCGAGTCGGCAGTAAAGACCAACCATTTAATTCTCATCAAAAGCAGTACGTAGTCCGATACCACAACCAGTGATGCAAATAAGAAAAAAATCTGATAAATCCATTGTCATTTTGTGTTTAATCATCACATCTTGGTGCACTCTTCACGTAGAGGTCAAGAATGCTCTCTATTTACAGACCCCCAAGCGGTCTTCCAATAACGCCAAGATAAAATGGACGGAATCTTCTATTTGGGCTCCATTGCAGCGTGCCATCGCTCAGACTGATGCAGATAAGCTAACCGCTGCTTCCCTCCTCACATGAATGTCAGTGATCGTACTAATGAAACGAACAGTCAAACGCTCGACGGAAAGGATGAGAAGGGATTCCCTTATAAATAAATCCATAAACCCGCCATCCCCTGCTCTTAAGTGACACTCTGACACTTGTCAAATGATGGTTTCGGGGCCAGCAAAAGGACACTCTGTCTCCAAATTGGTGTACTAGAAGGTTTAATTGCTCGAGTCAGACACTTTGCCAACATCATCCTGGTTTGAATATATCACACTGTAAAAGCTGAAGTGATTCGCCATTGATCCCTTGTAAGAAGGAAAATATCAAAAGTGAGAGTAAAGTATGTTCGCCGCAGGTTGGAGGAGGCATTTTTCAAGTTGTGTGTTGGATTTAGTGAAGACAGCCGGAGGGTTTGCCTCGGAGCTCTCCCTCGCCTGGACTCCCCAAGACTTTCAGTGCTTCCATTTGGTCCAGATCTCATGAAAAGTACAGCACCTATCAGCTCTCAGTCTCACCTCATTTTTGGCCTTCAAATCACCCAGTTCATCACCTCCAATCTATCAGCCATCGTTTCTGTCAACGCTGGCTTGGATGACTTGACAGGTACCAATTTTGCACATTTTTTTCCCCCAGCAATTATTTCACCTGCTCGCGAGGCGTTTTACCGGAGAAATGCTCAAAAACTGACAATTTTTTCCTCCTGTGTCTTGTACAACAAAATGCCTACATTAACTTTTCATGTGGTTCCCGACTAGAACTACTTTTAACCTTATCCTTTGAAATGACTATTATCACACAGCATCAAATGATTGTTGCATAAACTAAAAGCTAACATTAATTTATGTGCAAATTCATTAATGTGTTACTTTTCCCCCTCCTGGGGGAAAACAGTGATTTATATACCAATTTGAACCTGCATGTTGCACTTCTATTTTTAATCCCCACACATGGAGCACCTGCTCACATAGTGTTTAATTATAAATCAAAATATGATGCCTGTAATGAGAGTAAATCTGCTTGTCCATTATCACAATTATCACAATATCACGTATGCGGGCCGGGGGGGGGGGTGGGCGGGGGCGTGCGATAACAACACAGAGGCTCGACCCGACCCAACCCGTGGAAATGACCTTGTTTGGCAAACCGTCGTTCTATTATCTGCCATTAAACACCATTACGCCGCATTAAAAGGCACCGCAGTGGCCAATGCTAGTCAATTACCGGCTGGTGAGGTATCTGGCTGTAACAGGACCCATAAAACACTATTTGTGCAAATGAGCCCCCCCTCCAGAGGGGAGGCCGATGGTTTTCAGATGGTCGGATCCTCCGCGGAGGCAGACACCTGAATGCATCATCCTCCGTCCCGCGCCGGCACGCCGCTATTATCCGCCATCATATCGGATTACTCATCATTAGGGCAGACCCCCGGCGCCCGGCCGCCGCACGGCCCGAGGTGGAGCGTATGAAACCGCATCATCTGCACGCCGTTACACCCGTTGTTTTGTGTGCGGTCGGCGTTCCTCCACTAATAACGTTACTCCAGAGCAGCAGATTGATGATGATAACGTATCACTCCGCTCTCCGCGCTGAGACGCAAAATAGATACGAGTGAGCGATGATCGGCTCGGCTCTTCATTGAGATGGACGCCGGCTGGTTTTTCCATCCATCACAAGAGGAGAAAGACACGATCATATTGTCCAATTAAGACAAATTATGACCTCTCTTTCAATGACGATGGTACACACACGTATATATATAAGAAAAATCATTGATTGAAATTGATTCTTGCGGTTTCTTTTGTAATCTACCTAAAAGGCGATGGAAAAACAAACAGCACTCAGAGCTCCTTAGCGGCGGTGCGTAATGAAAAAACAGCATGGGGGCTTTCTTTGCAATACATTATCTTTAGAATCTTATTTGTTTGAGGCATTGAGGTGGAAGGAAGTGAAGCGTTGCTGAGGTGGAAGGAAGTGAAGCTTTGCTGGGGCGGCGCGGCGGTAAATCAAAACCCCTGATGGCGCGCTCGGCCAAAAATGGGATTAATTTTTGTTAAATGGCTGAAATTTATTGATAGGCGCTTCAAAGTGACACAACTCAACAGCCCTGCTGATACGAGACCCGCTTCAGCCTTAATGTAATTATTGTTATCTCTCTTTTTCTCTCTGAGGTTCCATTTTACTGAGAATCAACTTCATTTTCTCCAATTTATAGCGAATATTCAAGTACTCAAGTGTATATAGACTGGATGAAAGGCGTTCTGTTTTTAGGAATGTTTGCAACCTAAATAACCTTTAAAAAACTGTGTATTTCAGGCGTGTTGAGACACTTTGGGACCCTGCATGGGCTCGTGGTGTCTCTGTAGGGGCTCAGAAGTGGTCCCTGTGGTGGTCTAACAGTTTTTCTCCGCATCATTTAACCTGATGATGATAATGTGCTGCGATATGGTTGCGTTATTACATTCTCTTTTTACATCATTATTTCATTCATTTATTCACTAGAAGCTTTTCAAAACCTTTTGCTGCCATCGTCAAACATACCTCCAACACGCTATAAAAAATACACACCAAAACCCCCCAAAACACATTGTGGATTGATGTCTGAATATGGTGGTTCTTTAACCGTGGGGGTTTGAGTTCCTCTCGGTGTCCAATGAGCTTCTGTCCCGACGGGAGGAAACGTCGCTGCTTTGAACACTGATTGCATCATCGACACTTTGCTGCTCGTTCCTCCAAAGTGTGTTGGCCTTTAACCGACCGAGCTCGCCGTCTCTCCCCGGTGCGGCGTTTTTGTTTTTTGCTGTTGTGCAAATGACCCTCTTTTTCTTCACCCTCCGAGGGTGCCGGACCCTAAAGCGGATGCGGGCTAACAAGCGAGTCTCCACAGCAGTGAGAGCTGATTAGTTCCAAAGTGAGACACTGCTTTTT